>BLKR01005613.1:0-76320 GCA_011170035.1 Teleogryllus occipitalis | reverse complement strand
ATTTGGAGTGCGATTGTGCAAAAAGCAAACGGTTCAAAGATCAACAAACATTGGGAGGACTTCCCAAAGGGAATCGCATACGAAATTACAAGTGCAAAAAAAAGTTCTTCAGAGCGATTTAACACAGAGAATTGCGCTGTCGTTTTAAATGACAAATTTAGCACGTTTTTACCAACAAGGTATATTAGTATTATAATTTTATTATTATTTGTAATCCTTGTTATAATTTTATTTATAAATATTTTAATAATTTATTTTGATTTATAGATTTACTTCCTTGATCGATGAAATGTCTCCAGATATATTTATACAATCGAGACCTCACGTGATATATTTTGGAACAAATCCTGCAAATAAGGCCTACGTATTGCTATTATATCCGTATGAGCATTTAAAAATGAAAAACGTCTGGAAGACTATATTGGAGTATGGAAAAAAAATATTTGAAATTTTAATTTTCAAATAAACATTTGCATGGAAATTACATTTATTGTTTTATTTCAAACCTATTCATCAACCGTTCCCCATCCATCACAAAAAAGAAATTCTACTTTCACAGTATATAATGAAATTTAATGAAATAAATTAATAAAAATATCAAATAAAAAACACAAAAGATAGGAAACCCTACAAGGTTGTGATAGGAAGAAATAAAAACAATGGATTTTAAAAAAATCTTTATTTTCGTAGATACACTGACGTAAACGACACTAGGTTTCTTCCGGTCGACGGTAGCGTTCGGTGGATAGGCGCGACAATTAAAACCGTAAAACAGCACAATCTATAATTATGAGAAACAGATAGAATAAGAAAGGGAATAGAAAAAAACAAAAAAAAACAAAAAACTTACTTTCAATTTTCCTCATCACCGCTGTCAAGTCGAACAGTTGAATGCCACTCTTCATCAAACTGCCGAAGTCTAACGATCGGACGCCACAACCGGATAAGCGTCGCCGCCGGCGGTGGTGGTGGTGGTGATGACACCGGCGGCATCGGTGGTGCGTTGCCCTCCGATGATGACACCGTAGTGGCGGTGCTACTACGGGGCGGCGGTGGCGACGACGGTGATGGCACCGCAGTGCTGCTACTACTACTACTCGGCGGAGGCGACGACATCGGTGGTGATGTAGTCACCGTAGGCTCATTGATGTCTGCCGCCGGCGGTGCTGGTGGTGATGCCACCGGTGGCATCGGTGGTGCGTTGCATCGGTGGTGCGTTGCGTGCGGCATCGGTTGCGGCGGCGGCGGTGGCGCCCCGTGGATGCCCACATCAATAAGTCTTACAAACATTCGGGAGTAGACATCCAAAGGGACGTCCACTGTGCAATGCCTGGGCACTCGATAGCAAAGCTCACAATTCGGAGGACAATTGCACCACACGTCGATGTTGAAGAACAATTCTTCAGGCCTGCGGTCGAGCACATCCACGACGTTCGGATTGGCTCCGATAAACAAAAGAAAATTAAATGCTACACTCGCTCGTGATCTGTAAGCGTAGTGTAACGCTGTTTTTTGATAATTGTCCCGTCTGTCCACGTAATCGCCGCGGTTAAGGCAAAAAATCAAACCTTCAATGTCGTTTAACGCCGCAGCGTAATGAATTACGCTGCGACCGAAGAGGTCGACCGGAAGAAACCTAGCGTCGTTCACATCAATGAATCTTCTAAAATAAAAAACGTTTTCAGCGGCCATTTCGGAAAACATAAGAAAAACACGTCTGACTTTCTAAAAGACAAAAAGTAGACTGCAAAAAGCGTTCGCGCGCGTGAATGATATCAACCGCAAGCCGCCGAGTGCGATAGAGAGACTCTATACCGCAACATCCTGTTGTGATCATTAGCGCAGCGCGGAGCGAGCGAGCACGCATGAATTGCACAATTCACGAGATTAACTTTTCGCTACTAGAGTACACCAGTATCGAGTGAAGTTCAATGGATTGCTACGAGAGTGCGCGCGCGTTGCAAGATTCGGTTCGCTGCTTTTTTTCAGACAGCGCATGCGCTCTGGGGAAGGAAAACATGAATAAAACGAAAAATAAATAGTCGCATTTTATAAACAAAATTCGCAGTTGCATCGATGCGATGGATTTCTTCGGACATGCGGTTCGGGCGCGTCACACCGTCACGAAACGATACGTCGATGAACAAATCGATGGTGCTGTGAAGCGCATAAGGAGAGATGTTGAGTCTCTGGAAACTGCGACAAAAGAAAACGAACTCGATGCTCTCGAGAAGAAGCTCTCATCGAGTTTCGGAGAACAGGTAAACGCGTTAAAGGCACTCGTGGCCGCGCACGAAAAAACCTCTGCGGAAACCGTGAAAAAACAAAAAATCGATCTCGTTGCTCTCGAGAGGAAGCTCTCTACGCGTGTTGAACAACAGGTAAAAGACCTAAAGGCGTTCGCGAAGAGCGAATTACAAACAGCTATGAGCGCGCACGAAAATAAAATTCCACCCGGGCTTTTGGATGTGTTACCCCGAGTCGGTTCGTCCGGTAATTACAATTTTAACAACAGGCTTATTCCCAAAGTAGGCCCTGGCACGGACAGCTCGGACGTGGTGATTAAGGCGCAATTGGATAAATTGAAATCCGATCTGGAGAAATTGACTTCTAATCTCGAAACAAAGATAGAAAAACAATGGGAAGTGCTCGACGCGCGTCTGTCGAGTTGTCGATATCTGATCGCTGTAGATGCAGAAAATTTGGAAAAGCTCTATAACCGTCTGGTATCGAAGGGGATATTGAAGAAAGAGGATATTATATTTCGACACTTGTTCTCGTGTTATCAGTTCCGTCATGGTTCGCACCGTGTGTACAACGAGAACGACGAGAGACTGCACTCGAGAATCCGACTGGACAAGAAGAGAGAGGAGACAGAGGAGACGGAGAGGTGAGAGGGCTGCGAGCGTAGGCACCGATTCACCGGCGGGTGCTGTGATCGCCCCCGCGATGGGTCGCGGAATATTGCGAGGTCGGTGCGTGGGTGGACCCTGTAGGATGAGGAAACTGGGAAGCGGTGTACGAGGGAGGAGGAGGAGGAGGAATGCGCGTGGAAGGAAGAGTAAGAGAGGGGGTTTTCTGCCTGCCCTCATTCCTCTCATTCCGTCTATTCTAAGCGGACTGAGCGCGCTCGGGACTGTCGCAGGTGGCGCAGCCGCTATCGCGAACGCTGTGAAAAACGCCAAAAACAAAAACAAAGAATTAGCGGAAATGGTGCGTCATAACAAGGTCATGGAAGAGACCAAAAAAGGATCTGGCGTTTGCTAAGGGCTGCGAAAATGCTTCGAACGAACAGGAAGACGAAGGGGAGGAGGAGGAGTAGGAGGACGTCTCGAAAAAACCAATGAGCGGAGTACCGCGCCGAGCGCTCACGCACGAGGAAATGACACGTTTTGCGAAGATTTTGAAGATTCCTTACTTTCGTGGCGTGTTTACGCGGGATGCGTTGCCCAAAAGAACAAGGGCAAAGCGTGAGTGCGGTGTCGTCAACCTCGACGACGCCAGCGGCGACGGTACTCATTTTGTGGCGTACGCGAAACGAGGCCGAACTGTGCCTTATTTCGATTCGTTCGGACTTCCGCCCCCTCCCGAATTTCTTCGATACACGCGCGGACACCACGTGACGTACAACACTCGTCAAGTTCAAAAATACAACTCGAGCAATTGCGGCAAGTTATGTCTACAATTTCTTTTTCACGAATGGAAGAAAAAGGGAGATTAAACACCGGACGTTACCATTTGACTTGCGACGATCGTGTCATGCGCGCGTACACTCTCATCGGGAAGGGGCTGGTGATTTCGGTAAAGTTTTCGCCGGGTGTTGACCTGTCGAACGACGTGTACGAGCTCGCGTTAGTGCATCTCAGCACCGTTCACACAATTCGCAACGTGAACGACGGTCACAACAAACTCCACTACGAAGTTGTCGGTGGTTCGCCATCAAGCTATAGTCTGACCGTCCCTCCGGGTACGTATACCTTGGAAGACATCCAGCATCACATATCGAACATCTTACGCAAACAATTTCCCAAGGACTTTGCGGCGAAGAAGCACTTTTTCGATTTGGTGGCGGACCCGCAAACTAACAAAGTGCGCGTCAACACGTCGTTCACGCTGCGATTCGAGGACGCCGAGTCTATCGGTCCTCTCCTCGGATTTTCAACGACCGTGTCACCCACACCTTTCGGAGAGTACGAGCCGGCCGATGCTTCACCGACCATCGTGAAGGATTTTGAAGTGTTCGTGACGTGTAACGTGATCGAAAGCGGGTATATAAACGATCGAATAGCACACGTGTTGTATCAGTTTCACAACAACGATTTACCCGCCGCCGTCATCGAAGAAAGGCCGACCGAAAAAATCTTTCACCGCGTCACGCGGCGTTGGATCGACGAGATCGCGATTCGACTAGAGAACGCGGACGGTCAAGTGATTACGTTGTACTCGGAAACGCCGTTGACGTGCACCTTACTCGTGCGCCCCAGAAGCAATGCCGCCTTCTTCTAAAAGAACATTGAAAAAGCACTATTATATGCAGGTCGTGTCGCGTCCGAGGCACAGAGTGCTTTGTCCGCTCACCACGTTAACACCATCCAGTCGACAAGCCTTACGAGCGTTGGGTTACAGTATTTTCTAAAGAAGAAAAATGTCGTCGAAGAAAATGAAGACCAATCATTCTTCAACTGAATTTGTTGATGAACACGCGATCGACATTCTCCGCAAGGAGAATATCCACATCGTCAACGAAGCTGTTCACGAACACTTTCCGTACGTTAAATCGTTTTGCAATAACGATGAAATTCGTATTACTATCATGAATAAGGACGCCGTTCTCTTACCTTGCGAGAGTTCGCTCGTCCTCATGGGATCTGCGGTCAAGAAGGGCACCACAGATCGCACCAACTGCGAAGTGATTAACAACGGTTTCGCTTTTCTTTTTAGTGAAATTCGTTACGAAATCAACAACGTGATCGTCGACGTTGTTAAAAATCCGGGCATCACGACCACGATGAAGAACGCGTGTTTCCTTTCGACAGAAGAAAGAAGATCGTACGGCAATGCGTGTTGGACCGAAGGACTCATGTTATACAGGCCTACTGACAACTGTAACACCTATATCATGCTCAGTTCGAATGGCGGGAAATTTTACGGTATCGTGCCGTTGCGACTGTGGATGGGATTTTTCGAAGATCACACGCGTATCATGACTGGTGTGAAACACGACCTCGTTCTCATTCGAGGTCGTCATGATAATCGATGTCTCATGACGAAAGCGGAAACACCAGACGAAACAACGATTACCGTGACGGATGTGATTTGGAGAATGCCTCATTTGACTCTGAGCGATGCTGCTTCCCTCGCAGTGACGAGAGCGCTCGACAGTCGGCGGCCGCTCCCCTTGCAATTCAGGCGATGGGAACTTCACGAATACCCCAACGTTCCGGCCGGGGGAAAAGGACCGTTTCAGTGGACGGTGAAGACTGCCGCAAAAGAGGACCATCCCCTGTACATTTTCTTTGGGATGCAAACGGGGAAAGACCTGGACTTGAAACAGAATAATGCTGAATTCAGTGGTAACGATATGACAAGAGCAAAACTGTATTTAAACGACGAGTTTTTCCCCTGTTCCGAACTTAAGTCAATGTAAAATATTATACCGGAGGCGAACACTGGTGCCCGTATCTCTATGAAATGATGATTAAAGCGGAACGTTCTTACTACAATCGTGAACCCATATCGGCGATGAGCTTTTGGTGGTTGAATCGTTACTTTCCTGTTATTGTATGGGACGTCTCCGCCAGAGCGTCTGCCGTACTCCCCTCACAAACCGACATCAAGATCACGTGGGAAACAGGTACTGCCATGCCAGCTAACGTCACAGCGTATTGTGTCATTATCTACAAAACAGAAGTGCAATACGCACCGATCGACGACTTTGTGGTGAAGAAAAACGTGATCGTATAAGACATCGCGTGTTTCGCTCACTGCCTTCATTCTGTGTCTTTCCTCACGAGATGATGAACGGAGAAGAGGAAGAACTTCCATCTGCCGGTGAAGTCGGTTCGTCTTCATCTTGCGATTCCGCCGTTTTTGTTGATATCAAAGACAAAATGGAAGAGGAGGAGGAGCCCTCTGCATGCGATCATCCTTGTCCGAAGCATTGCACATCGAAAAAGAAGACGAGGAAAACCAGAAAGGGCTCAAAACCAAAAGAGCGAAAGACCAAAAAAACAACATCACGACGCTGCAAGGGACGATCGGCCTCACCGGATACGCTCTGTTGCAATCTTCCGCTGGACGTCAGAGGATGCGCGCGCAACGCCGCGGAATGGTTAGCGAGAGCTGTGCAGATGGCGATTGCATCGATGACTACCAACGACAACAGTCATGTGTAATGTCTTTGTATTTTTTTTTTAAAAATATCAATAAAATGATGTATTTCTATTTGTATTTTTTATTTCTTATCCTTATTACACGCCGAGTAGGCCCTTTCCCCCTTCTCTCCCCTTCCCTTGGCATTTAATAAACAGTTTCCTTCGGTAGGTGGCAAACAGCCACTCTCTTTCTTCGAATGGCGATGGACGTTGTTCAACAATCGGCGACACTGCCCGTCGTGAACGTGACGGCCTTATGGCGCGGAAAAGATGACGAGAACAAGAGCCGACACGGACCGCTTTTCCCCGATAGCGTGCGCGCTCTTATCGTGGGACCTTCCGGATGCGGAAAGACAAACGTAGTCGTCTCGCTTCTCACCGGACAGTTTGGACTGGCGTTCCGCAACGTATATTTATATTCCACGACAGACACGCAGCCCATGTACACGTACTTGAAACAAGTCTGCGATGGACTCCTTCCTTTTCATTCGTTTTCGCAACACGATAGCATAGTGCCGCCAGCCGAGGCGTCGCCCGACAGTGTTTTCATTTTCGACGACATCGCCACGGAAAAACAAGACTGTATCAAAGCCTACTTCGCGGCCGGGAGACATAAACACACGGACGTGCTCTATCTATGTCAAACGTACACCAAAATTCCCAAGCAGTTGATTCGCGATAACGCGAATATGATTGTCATCTTCCGGCAAGATGATAACAACCTCGAGTATATCTACAAAGAACACGTCGGAAACGATTTTAGAACATTCAATGATTTTAAGGCGATGTGTTCCAACGTGTGGAACACCGACCGCTTTGCTTTTGCTGTAATATGTAAACCTAGTGCGCTTCGTAACGGCCGATACCGATCGGGCTTCGACCGCTTTCTCGTGCCGTCTGATGCTAATTTTTAAAGGTTATATAATGTCTTTTCTTTCGCTATAGACTTCACTCTACGCCATGGTGTACGTGCGACAGCATTTCAATGTTGCGGGGGGGCGACGCGGAAGAGGGATTATAGGACGGATGTTGAATCGGGCGATAGACAAACTGCCCTTCGAACTTGACATTCCCGGTGGATATCAATTTTGCGGGCCCGGTACGAAGCTCATGAAGAGACTGCAAAGAGGCGATCGGGGCATCAATCCGTTGGACGAAGCGTGTAGAGAACACGACATCGCTTACCACAACTACAAAGGCGGTGAGGAACGCAAAAGGGCAGACGAAGCGCTCGCGAAGGCCGCGTGGGAGCGGGTCAAGTCCAGGGACGCGAGTCTCGGTGAAAGAGCGGCCGCGCTCGGTGTGGCGGGTGTGATGAAAGCGAAAACGAAAATAGGAGGACGCGTGAAGAAAATAAAACGGCTTCGCGAACACGCGAGAAGAGGACGAAACGTAGACAGTGAAACTGCTAAAAACGGCAAAAGATCAAACATAGACTTGAAGACGCTCAGCGCGCTCGAGAAAGCGAAAAAGAGCTTGCGTGGAAAGACACCGCGTCCTCCTTCTTCAACACCCGCTCCCCTTCGATCCGAAACGCCGGAAGAGACATTGAACACGGAGGTGGAGAAGGCACGTGAAAACATTCGCAACAAAATGAACGTCTTGCAAGAAAGCGAAACGATGCGCAATCGATTACTCGATACTTACCTCACGACGCCAGTCTCGAAAGCGCTACCTCAAAGAGAGAAAAAATACCGTACCACCACCACCATCAACACCACCTTCTTCAGTTCGATCTTCCACGCGTGTTCCAATCAAATCGGAAACAAGTGAAGAAGAAGGTCACTCCTTCAAAACACTTCCAGCAGAGTTCGAAGACAGAAGAAGATATAAAGATGTTCGCCACCAACATTATAATGAATTGACAAAGTATTTGTCGGATGCTAAACTCGGTTTAACAGATACCGTTTTGGGACCGTACTATGTAGGAGGACAACCCCGCATCGGTGACAGCTTGCTGGAACTTCACCCGGAAGAGGAAGCATTCTCCGTTCAGGGTTACAAATTCTATCCAGAGCCAGGTCTTCTCGAACTACTTTTCGATCGACATCCCAACATAAATGATGTCACGCAAGACGATTTGAAACAATACAAAACGATTCTCGAACTCACTTCCGCACACAAGAAGGATTACGTGTCGGCTCATCCGTATAACACAAAGGTTAATACAAAGAAATACCGTGAAATTATCGCAAAACTTTTCAAGGGTGAAAGACAAAGTCAAAGACAAAGTCAAAGACTTCGCAAGAAGACGGGGAGGGGGCTACGTTTTGTGACGGCGCCACACTACAAATATTGGCGCGATCCGAACACACTCGTGGCGAGGCTCAGTCTTTTACACGCTTCGAAAGCCGCCGGTAACAACGGACTCGATGGAGAAATAGTAGAAATAGAGGATGAATTGCGTAACGCCGGTATTATCGTCTAGCTCCTCTGATCATGCAGAAGAAAAAGAAGACGTCCGTGTCGTCGACCGTTCGTCAAGGACTCGCTGCGGAATTGCACGCGCCTGCCCGACGTCGTTACGCGAGACGGCGGGTGATTACGAAAGGACTCGATGATCTATGGCAAGCCGACTTGGTCGACATGCAACCGTACTCGAAAAGCAATCGAGGGATGCGTTACATTCTCACCGTCATCGATGTGTATAGTAAGTACGCCTGGGCGGAAGCGATAAAGAAAAAGACGGGAGCGGAAGTCGTCAAGGCTTTCGACCGCATCGTGACGTCGAGCGGTCGAGTGCCCCACTTCCTACAAACCGACCGAGGCACCGCGTTTTACAATACCGCACTCAACAAGTGGCTCCGAGAGCATAACATTCATCATTATTCTACCTTTTCCAACGTGAAGGCCGCCGTTGTCGAACGTTTCAATCGAACGCTCAAGGAGCGGATGTGGAGGCGTTTCACCGCCGAGGGGACGCAACGCTGGACCCTGATGCTCACCGCCCTCCTCAGAGATTACAATACCAAACATCGAACAATCGGTATGAAACCGAAAGACGTCAAAGACGATAGATTATTGCAAACAGTGTAGGCGCAAGTGAAAAAGCTCGACCCACGTCTTCTGAGGGGAAAAAATCAAAAAAAATTTTCGAGTCGGTGACATCGTTCGGGTGAGCACGTACAAAAGCTCACCGTTTCGGAAAGGATACGAAGCGCGATGGGGAACCGAACTTTTCGGAATCGTTCGTGTGCATCTCTCGAATCCCGTGACGTACTCGCTAGAAGACGTGCATGGTGAAACGATCAAGGGCCGCTTCTACACCGAGGAATTGCGTCACACGCTATATCCTGATCGATATTTGGTGGAGCGCGTCGTACGGAAAAAGGGTTCGCTTCGCCTCGTGAAATGGCTCGGTTTCGACACACATCATAATTCGTGGGTGCATGCGAGAGACATTGAAGATTAAGATTGTATCACAACTCCGCTGACGTCATATCTTCGTCACGTCACAGCCTTGTATAAGAAGGACGGTGACAGCACGACGACCGTCAGTCTTTTACAGTAGTCTCCCCTAGTTCTATACATGGATGAGACAGCACCGACGCGCTGTGTTATTCAGATCGACTTGTTTCCGCTGTGGTTGTCGGTGCTTGCGTTTTGTCATTTCCGTGTGTTTGGTGTCCGACCGTTTGTTGTCTACGGTATTGCATGTGTAGTCATGTTGAGCTACATGAAAAATTCTTTGCGTCAACTGTTGAATGAAAAAGACGAAAAAAAAACGTCGAGAAAAATTCTTCTGAAAGGGACTCGAAATCGTTGAACAAGGAGGATGGGGAGGAGAAGGAGAATGCGTGGACAGTGTCGTCGTCGGTGAGGCTCACACAACCGATCACCACACCGTGGCGCGAGAACGAAGTCAAAAGAAGAAAGAGAAGAAGAAGAATGAACAACGGTCATGGGCTCACAGCTGTCGTTGATCTTCAAGGTTTTTGGATAAGCGGGCAATTCGTTATCAAAGTGTTGAGCGTCATCCTCGATAAAGGCGATTTCGACAAGCGGGGTGGGGGAGGGTTCGTTCGGAAATTCATCTTTCGTCCGCCGAGTCCTTTCCGTACTTTGAACAACGCCGACAAGAATCAAGTGTGGTGGATCAAAAGCTGTCATCAGGCCACACCGCCGTGGAGTGGCGGGAATCATGATTATCGAGACAGGATGTTTGTGGTTAGGAAAGCTTTAGAAGGTGTGACAACTGTATACGTCAAGAGAGGACAGAAGAAAGAATGGTTGCAAAAGTATGTAACAAAAACACGCATATTCGATCTGGACTCGTTCGGGTGTCCTCCGCTAAATGAGTGCTTACGTGTGTATCGCGAACTCTACGCTTGCGATGACGTCAGTTTAGCAGGACAACACGTCATCGCCTTGTATGAATGGATGTGCGACAATCGACCGGACTTGCTGCGTCATGAATTAGAGGAGGCTGTAAAAAAACATTATAAGCGAGCTCACCATTCCTTCGCTCGTCATTATGATGCAGAGTGCTCAGTCGTTCGTATCTGATCGTAAGCTCATCCGGTGAGTCACAGCGGTATTGGATTACTCCCTTCAAAAGGCCAGACGAGAAACATCCGAAAATATCAACCGCGCTTTCAGAAGGTTACGTGAAGTCGGTGGCAGGCTTACACGTCTCGACCCGGAAACATTGAATCAATTTCCTATCGAATTTTTATGTCATTGGCCAAGGCCTGACGAGGTCGAGCGCGTTTTCGAAAACTATCTGAAGACACCCGAAACCTACCGTGTGTTCAAGAACTTCGATCGTGTAAAGAACATTGGAATCGTGTACGCACGCAAGTTGACACAGTGCCGCCGCCGAAGCGGGACTGTCGCGTTTGCATCTATCTCCGGCAGCCTTGCAATCAACACTACGCGCAGGACAACGCGAACGCACCGTCGAGGAAGAATTGTCCTTCGTGTCGGCTCGACAATTCCTGCACGCAGCACCACTACTCGCAAGAAAACAAAGGACAGCCGACGTTGAAACGGGATCGTGTGTTTTGTCTTAGGAATATCCTTACGGCTGTGTAAAAGTGTGTGTGTGTGTGTGTGTCATGAATTGTATAGATTCTTTCAAAATCTGTTTCATCCTTATGCATTTTGCTTTCGTGATCAGTGCTCTTATCTGCTTCATACTTTGAAGACACACAATTCATTCAGTCAGTGTCCATCAACATGGGAACACGTGAAGCAAAAATCACCGCCGCGAGGCTCGCCTACGAAGACGTCCTCGACGAGAGCAGCGAGTGGAAGGGCGAAGCGGCCAAGTTGTGGACCAACATCGCGAAGGCCGCAGACGATCTCTCCGTTATCGCCTGTCAAGAAAAGAACGACGCGTGGAAAATTCCTAAGCTGTGGGACATCTCCGAATCCGTGTGGAACGTCGCCTACTTAGCAAAACGGCTTCGTGAAGAGCAAACCTATCGTTTTAGTGATGAAAAAGAAAAAACCTTATATGACCTGTCCATTTTCATGCATACTGAAGTTCTCAAGGTCATGGATCAACTCATCGCCCGCCTGCCGGATTCATCAAAACAAAACAAAAATTCAAAACCGTGTCAGAAAAAGCAACTGCGGAAACGCATGAGTTTCATCTGGAAAGACGTTCAAGCTCTTCCGTCTCCAAACGTCACATCATCATCATCACCACCACAATGTGAAGCGAGTGTCGCAACAACCTCACGTGATGAGACGAAGAGGAAATGCATCGCACCTCGCGAAGATGAATCGAGTGATGATAATAAGAGGAAGAGGGAATGGAAGAACGAAAGAAGAGAGTTCATGGCTAACATTCACTGCGTGTGACGTCACACCTGATAAGCTTATCTCATCCACCGCCAACCATTGTCTGCGACACCGTTTTTGTGTAAAAAGACGCGACGGAACATGATGCTCGTCAGTTCATCATGAGTGACAGTCAAGTAAACAGCATGGTCTTCTACGACTCGGTAGAGGATGATGAGGACGATGGTGTGTACGATGACGAAGAGAATTCGCATGATGAAGATGATGGTGATGAAAAAGAAACTTGCAATATACCAGCGTACGTTGCCACCAAAGATTACGTAAACGAACGACTGGAATACGCTCGTCAAATTGCATCACGAGATATCGATTGCACGATCACGGAACATATTCAACCGCTAAAGACCTCATTACAACTCGTGATCGACACTAAATCCAGATGTCTCCGCCAGTGGAAAGTCAACGATACCTCCTTCAACGCCGATCATTACCGCATTTCGAATACGGCTTCTCCTCAAGAGGAAAAAGATGTCGCCAACAAAGCGTACGTCGACCACAACATCAAAAACATCAAGACGCAATTAGAAAAAATTCCAAAACTCCGATGCAGCAAACTGGGAAACGTCAACGTGATGAAAAAACGTCTCGTCAACGTGGCGCCGCCCATCAAAAAGGAAGACGGTGCAACAAAAGGATATGTAGATGATAAAATCAAAAGGGAAATCGCTAAATATCTAGCCAGCCCACAAACATGAATGTCAATTTTTTCCTATATCGATTTGTATGCATTAATTATTTATAATAAAAATCATTAATTCAATTTGTATTGTTTTTCATTTGTTTTTTATCCTGTCACTTTATCCTTGTAGGATTTCCTTTTTTCAAACCAACAACAATCATTCATTTTCTGTTATGAAATAGGTATTTTCAAAATACACGCGCGCACCCCTCTCTCTCTCTCTCCTTCCTTCCAGTCGACGCTCGGAGAGCGCGCGCTAATGAGACCACATCCGCCCGGTCGCCGGCGTTGGGCGCGAGCGCGCTTCCTCCACGCACAGACAACATCCGGATGCGGTTACGGTTGGGCGCGCGCGCGCTATCGAGGCACATCCGCCCGCCCGACTCGCTGCCGCCGCCGCCACAGCGCCGCGCGCGCGCGTACTATCAGTACCTCTCGCCACACAACTTTACTGCGGATGCCGCCGTAGCTCAGTGCCAAAGCGCTCGCCGCCACCCACCCCCCCAGTCACAGGAAACGGGACTCGGCCTGGTTCGAATCCGCTTCAGACGGTAAGCATTTTTGAAACACCACCACCACGCCACGTCACACACACTTCGCCACCAGAGCGCGCCACCTCACTTCCAAACTTCGTCACCAGAGCAAGCGCACCGCGCCAAAGCTACGTCACACACACTTACACACTTCGCCCCCAGAGCGAGCCACCTCACTTCCAAACTTCGTCACCAGAGCGCGCGCACCGCGCCAAAGACCCCACGTCATCGCGTCACAGGTCATGCGGGTCCTGGATCGGAAGTGAGATGAGACCGGAAATGGCTTATCTTATATACTACATAATCCAGCAAAAGTGTTTTCAACCAGCAATTTTTTTTTCTGCTTCCAGACTCGAACTCAGTTCCTCACCGTTACCGTGCCGGCATTCATATCACCATGCCACACAAGCGCCGTAACCATCGAATTCTGGGAGTGGTGTGAAAAGATGAATGCCCGATTAATGTAAACAACCCTTAACAATCAAAATATCCGATAAAAACTCCCAAACCCTCTAGTTCATTCACATCGATCATGGAATATCAATTTTGGAAAAAATCGGCTAAACGGTTTAGGCGTTACAGATGTTCTCTGACTGACTGATAGCTGTTAGGTTGACAGGTTGATAAATTGATTCATTGTTTGATTGATATTGACTCCAGACTATGCCCAACACTAGAAAGGAATTAGACGCGAAAAAAAACTTCGAACCAACTTCAGGATGGCAGGAAAGAAGTCTGGAAATTTAACCAAACTACGCTTATTGCTTACCCATCATTTTCCCTGGCGTGCACATTACAAAAAAACGTTATATTCTATTCAAGAAAAGAATATTCTTGTTTGCTCAAACAATATTTTCGTTTGCCTATACACAAAATTGCAATAACAAGCGGAAGGGTGTATTCACAAAGGGCCAGCGAATTTACCGCTATGTCCGGTCGGGCTAACGGTTCCGGGAAAAGAACAATTAAGATATAGTGCATACAATTTCCTAATAGTGTGTTTTCGTTTGCCCATGATTGAATTTCTTTTTATCAGGCACAGAAACGGAATTACAAGCGGAAGTGTGTATTCGTAGATGGCTCCGGCATCCGAATTTGCTTTGTCCGTTCGGCACCACCGTAAAGTTAGAACCGCAAAGTTTTCAAAAATTATTGAAACTAGGCTCAAAATTTGTCGCTTTTTTGTCGGTAATTTGTTACGCAAAAAAATTGTTGCTCTTCATTTGACCCTGGTATTAAGATTCGATATCAAGTTAGCATCGCAAACACAAGAAAACCAACAAATTACAGACATAAATAAAAAATAACACCATAGGAATTTGTCGCTTTTTTGTCGCTCCAGACTTTACAAAAAAATTTTGTCGCTCTTCAAATATTAGCGAAAATGCAATTTTTTCGCAAACGCGATGCCATCTTGATGTCAAGTTGACATCGCAAACGCAAGAAAACCAACTAATTACAGACATAAAAAATAACACTATAGGAATTTGTCGTTTTTTTGTCGCTCCACAGTACCCCAAAAACCAAATTTGTCACTCTTCAGATATTACCAAAATGCGATGCCAACTTGATATCAAGTTAGCATCACAAACGCAAGAAAACCAACTAATTACAGACATAAATAAAAAATAACAACATAGGAATTTGTCGCTTTTTTGTCACTCCACAGTTCCCGAAAAACAAAATTTGTCGCTCTTCAAAAAATACGAGAAATGCAATTTTTTCGCAAACACGATGCGAAAGTCGAGTTAAGTTAGCATCGCAAACGCAAGAAAACCAACCAATTACAAACATAAATAAAAAATAACATCATTGTATTTTTTCGCTTTTGGTCGCTCCAGAGTTAAAAAAAAACAAATTTTGTCGCTATTCAAATATTACAGGAAATGCAATTTTTTCGCAAACACGATGTCAACTTGATATCAAGTTTGCATCGCGAACTCAAAAAACAAAGAAATTACAGACATAAATCAACTAGAGGTACTACAGAATGGCACAGTCTTTCTCGTAGTAAAGTTTTCTAATTTCCTTGGTGTGCACTGGCTTTAATGTCTTGCTCTTTTCTCTGGCCAGCGGCCATCTATCATCGACCAAAATTTATCTTTTGGACATTTTCTCAACTTTTTGCTTTCCTAATAGAACCACCGAAATATGACTTCAAGAATATTAAAGAAGACTGAAACCTCGTTTTAAGTAGAAATTTTCATTGAATAATTTGAAGGACGTTCTTAACAAAACGGTGTCTAAGCATTACTGTAAATTCGAAATTCGAGGCTCCTCTTCACAGGAATCTATTGAGTTTTCGAAAAACTTTATTTGACGTCAATTAAAGCATTTCTACTAACAAAATAAAAAATGTATACAAATCGATGGAAATGTCCATATAAATGGCGTGACAGAAAAAAATCATTTTTGTAACTTTTGAAAAAACAAAAGAATATACCAAAATGAACTACACGTTATATTAAAGAGTGCAAGTAACACTATACACTGGAAAAATGGGAAGAAAAATTTGGAGACATATTGAGAAAATGGAGTTATGCGTTTCTGAAAATGCGTATTTTAGAATTCATTTTTACAGAAAATTGTTGAGTGTTCGAGAAACTTTATTTGACATTATTTAAAGAACATGTACTCATAAATATAATAATGTGAAGAAATCACCTCTTAAGTAAATATTTCAGACGTAGGAGACAAGTAAAAAAATTACCTTTTGGTAATTTCTGAGAAAACAAAAGAATAGAGCAATATGGCGTTTATGTCATGGAACATGGTGCATTTGGTACTACCCCTACCAGAAATTTAAAGAAAAAATTTGGAGCCGTTTTCGAGAAAATCTTGTTTTTGTAGTTTTTAAAATTGCAAATATTGCACACACGATTGCACGAAAACTACTAAAATTTACAAAAAAGTCTACATGACCTTAATAAGTGACCTCTTTATGAATAACAAATTTTATTGGAAGGAAAAGTCTTTATCTTGTAGTTGTAAGAAGTTGCCGAAAAAAATGCATACTTTTACAATTTCCGGAAATTCAGAATTAACCGCAAAAATCGGACCTGCCACTTTTATAAGTGTATGTTACTCTATTTTTACACAAAATTGAAAGAAAAAATTTGGAGCCGTTTTTGAGAAAATTTTGAAAATGTCCGGGGGGCTTCATGAAAAAGTACCCCCGAATTTTAAAGAATATTGTTCAAAATCTCAAAGCTTCAACCAGAAGCAGATCGACCGGGGTTTCTGTAATTTGGAGAATATCGTATAGGTGGTTTAGGCCGTAGGAGTGTTCACAGACGGACGGACAGATGAACGGACGTTTTGCTTGCAATTGGTTTTTTGGCATCAAGGATCCACTTCACGGGGATTCTGGCTACACCACGTGTTTTTTTCTTAATTTAGCAACTGGTTTCATTCGCTTCTTCGTCAGCAGAGCGCAGCAATGAATTTTTTCCGCCGTAAATCGGCGTTTTTTTTTCGCGCAGCATTACATAACTTTCTCTATACCATGTATATTACTCCGAAAATACGTGCGTATACGAGAAAGTAATAAATACATAGGAATTTGTTGTTTTTTTATTGCTCAAGTGTTCCAGAAAATGAAATTTTGCCGATCGTGTAATAATTTCGGAAATGTGAATATCCATCAAATTCATATCAGGGAAAGCGACGATTGCAAGAAAACCAAAGTTTTAAACATTTATAAGAATTTACAATAATTAAAATTAATGCCGAAAGTGTGTATTTTCGCTAATGTGATGTCATGTTAGCCGGACATTTTATTATTTGAATATTATTTTGAATTTCATTAGGAGTTTCATTTCTAAATTGCCGTCTGTGGATATTCAGTGACTCTGCCTTAAATTTCGATTTAGACTTTGTCTGTCATTTTATTTATGTCTGTAATTTGTTGGTTTTCTTGCGTTTGCGATGCTAACTTGATATCAAGTTGGCGTCGCGTTTGCGAAAAAATTGCATTTTCGCTAATAATTGAAGAGCGACAAAATTTGTTTTTTGTAAAGTCTGGAGCGACAAAAAAGCGACAAATTCCTATGTTGTTATTTTTTATTTCTGTAATTAGTTGGTTTTCTTAAGTTTGCGATGCTAACTTCATATCAAGTTGGCCGAATCTTAATACCAGGGTCAAATGAAGAGCGACAATTTTTTTTGCGTAACAAATTAACGACAAATTTTGAGCCTAGTTTCAATAATTTTTGAAAACTTTGCGATTCTAACTTTACGGAGGTGCTAAAATTAGCAAGCAGTGGTCGCGCCCAGTACGAAAGGGCGCTGACCTTGTAAAGAAAGTGGAGATACAGCTTTGGGGCCCACGCAGGTCGGGCCCTGTGAGCACTACTAACGCTATCTTTGAGTGCGGCAAGTAACTATGACCTCCCAATTCTTGTTATTGGGACTTGGAATGAGTTCTGGGGACGAATTGACGATCTTCACAAATAAACAATTCCAATAAAGTACTGCAATTATCACAAAGAGATTACTGTAAAGATAAATATATATTTTGTGTATTTATTAAATACTGGTGGGGCCCGGTCCCTGTGGCCCCGGAGGACGAGCCGCCCCTGGTTTACACAATACATTTTGATTTTCACATGCTTAGGAATGGATTTGTAATTGCAACTCCCTTTAAAATGTGCAAATAACATTCGATTAACACAATACTTATGAATGCAATACTGCACAGCAATGCGTTTGCGTCTCGCGCGCTGCCGAAGAATTCCTTAGGAAGGGGTGAGAGCTCATTTATGTGTGGAGATATCTCACAATTTCTTCGATCAATTGCCACACTTACTTCTCTTAAAAACTTGTGGTAGCCAAGTGTTATATTTTCACATGTCAAGGCCCTTCCAGAGGTAGCGCCTGCGCAATAATATCCGCACGGTCTGGAGTGTGCTCCAACCGCCCATAAGCCACCATGTTCCTCCTCTTTCCCCTCCAGCCCCGCGGGAGCCAACGACTCCGTCGGCTCGTTCTCATTTGCCGAGTGTGCTGCACCTAGTTGTCACGAAGGGCATTGGCGGCGGAATGTCAATCGCAACTTCGGAACGGCGCGTGATTTGAAATACCATGTTTCGGAAACGCTCTGAGAGGACTTGTATTCCTGTCATGTTAAGAAATGTTTAAGAAACATTGCACCACAGTTATTTGGGTGTGCACATACGAACGTGCGAATACCCACAAGCCGCCACAGATGCCTGGGCAAACGAAAGCACACTATTAGGAAATAGAATGCACAATCTCATTATTGTTCCTTTATTGAAATTGTGAGCCCGACCGGACGAAGGAGCAAATTCGCATGCCGGAGCTTCTACGAATTCACGCTTCCGCTTGTAATTCCATTTCTGTGCCTGGGAAAACGAAATTCAATCATGGGAAAACGAAAACACACTATTAGAAAATTGTATGCACAATATCTTAATTGTTCTTTTCTCGGAACCCTTTGCCCAGCCGGACATAGGAGCAAATTCCCTTGTCATAGCCCTGTGTGAATACACCCTTCCGCTTGTTATTTCAAATTTGTGCATGGGAAAACTAAAATATTGTTTAGGCAAACGAGAATATTCTTTTATTGAATAGAATATAACGATTATTCGTAATGTGCACACCAGGGAAAATGATGGGTAAGCGATATGCGTAGTTTGGTTAGATTTTCCGATTTCTTTCCTGCCAACCTGAATTTGGTTCGAATGTTTTTTCGCGTCTAATTTTTTTCTAGTTGTCGGCAAACGAATAATTTTGGTGGGTAAACACGATCAAACGTTTTACTAAATTATTTAAAATACCTGATTTTTTTTTGGTCAACGTGGATTTTCCGAAAATTATTTTGCATGTAACTTTTTTGTGTGGGTGGGCATACGAAAATTTTTGGTGGGCAAACCTGGGCAAACGATCGGCAAACGATATGCCAAGTCTGGTTGAAATCCCAGATTTTTTCCGGCCAACTTCACGGAGGTTTCCCATTAGATTACCGCGTCCAGCTGAGCATGTGTCAGAAGCGAGTGCTAGTATTAACGACAGTGGCGCTCCTGGCGGATACGAGCATTGTGTGTTCTCCCCGGCCTCTATACTTAGGTTTTTCTAACGTGGCGGCTGACGGTTGTATCTCCGAAGATTGAATTTGGCACGAATTTTTGAGTGACTCTCAGTCCTGAGTCACTTGATCTGCAGCACTGCGGTCGCGATCATGCGACATCTTGCGGTAGGACTGAGAATGACTCACAAAATCGTGCAGAAAGTCCATCTTGGAAATACTAGCCTCAACCGCCACGTTAGAAAAATCTAAGTATAGAGTGATCGTTCTGTGTGTGGGTGCTTGGACAAGTGTGCGTGTTTGGTTCCAGCTGATTGCAGCGATAATAACTGTCATTGAAACATACTCGAGAAATTGTGTTGCTGTTGAATCAACTGCCTATAAGAATTATGGCTTGCCAATTTAAATCGAGTGAGTATATGCATTTGTAACCTTAAATGCTCTGACGGCAAGGAGACCCTTAAAAAACTTGGTACTTCATTGCAGTGCCAATTCTTCCTTTCATTTCCATTTTTGGTTTTCAGATCATGTTTTACTAAACATTTTTTAAATTACTAATGAAATGTTTGTAAATACAATATACATCAGAGTAAGCTGATTACATCTTCAGAAAACAATTGGTTTTTTGATTTTTTTTTTAAAGGATTTTATTAAGCAAAAGCATGTTTGTGGTTACGCACATTCCCATACATTGTATTACAATATGATTGATTTGAATTTAATGTTGATTTATTGTAGAACTTGCATTTTCTACTATACCAAGTATTTCTTTTTAATATAAAAATTCATATTCTACTAATGGAAAGTATATTTTAAAAAAAACATATCCATCATATGATTTCTTAAGTCTCTCATTAACCTTTTTTTAAAATTTATTGTGCTGAGTTTCATTTTGAATATAAAACACTAACTTATAATTGTATGATAGGAAAAATAAAGAAAACCATTCAATTTTTATATTTCAGTAGATTTCAAAGCTGAATTGATCTGCTGTATTCCCCTTGGGGTTCATTTCTTTTTTTTTCTATGATTTGTAATGGATTGAAGAATGCCATTTCCAATTTGAGAAGTGTATTTCAAAGGTTGTGGCTCAAAGTATTTCAACAAGCATGAAAACTTCATTTTTCTGTAAATGAATCTGTCCCCTTAATTTCTCTTTCCTTTTATATGAAATTTGGTCCTAACCATTTGTGCTATTGTAAGTATTATTCTTATATTTTTAATCCACAACTCATTACTTTCGGCATTTTATTTCAGACAAAAAGGATCAAATTTTGGGGCAACTTAAATTTCCTGATACTTCTTCCAAAACAACTTTAGAGTCTTTTGCATTTGATGGAGACTGCATAACTTGTTGCATTTTGTGTGATTCAACATTCATATTACCTGAGCAGAAAGACAGTCTTTTAATGCATATATTTAAAACTCACAAGTTGGTAATAGCATGTGTGGACAATATTGCTTGTTTGAAAAGGTAAGATAAGTGTTTTGTTGGAATATTGAGACAAACTGAATATATGGATTATTTTTCTTACAATCATAAGATGAAAGGCTGATGGAAACCCATTAATAAAGAAGAACATTTTGACTCTATGTACTATTTCATTGTAAAATGGTTGTAGTTATTTAACATTAGTGAACGTTTTGGTACTCGCTGTGATCTTTCATTGCCAAATTAATTTTTGTTTTAATAATACCATACCAACTGTATGAAACCTTTAAGTGGTGGGCATTTCCCTGTGCTATTGTTGGATTGTAATATAATTTTAATTTTATGTATATAGATAGATAGATATGCATACACACAAATGTGTTTCAAGCAGTGCCTTGTCATTTGACGTGACATTTTGATCATTTACTTTCCAGTTATGCAGATTATTGGAGAACACGTTTTGCGCAAAAGCCCATACCATATTTTTGTACAACTGTGTTGTGTGATACTGACAACGGAAGTGGTGCAAAGGAAGAATATTTTTTACTATCAGATATTGTTCCAGAAGACAAATTACTGAGAGAAGGTCTTCAAAAGAAACGTCTCGTATGTAATGGAAGTGAAGAATAAGTTAAAATCTTGAATGGATAAAGGACTGAAATGGGTAAATTTCTTGACTATTTTATAATGAAAATTTCATCTTTCCTATGTTTTTTCCAGGAATGGATTTTAGATGTTCAAGCAAAAGAAAGGGAAACTCCAATATCCCGATCGTGTATCATGTGCAGATTGTATTTTGAAGGACGAAGAGCTGATTATTTCACTCACTTACATGAAAAACACAATTTGCATCTAGGTTCACCTGAAAATTTGGTGTTTACTGATAAATTGCTTGATGCAGTTGAAAATATGATGGAAAAGTAAGCTGTTGGTTAATTTGCATTACTGTTAAGTTCAGAACAAATTTTTATGAAGAGTTGTTAAAAATGTTGTCTTATCATATTTCAAAGTCAAGAGAGAACTTTGCAATGAAGTGAAATGAAAATTCCAATAAATTTTCTTCTGTAGATTGCAGTGCATATTTTGTGAAGGTTATTTCAAAGAACGAAGCATTTTGAAGGAGCACATGAGGAAAAAACAACATAAACGTATAAATCCAAATAATAAGTCTTATGATCGTTTTTATATAGTGAATTATTTGGAAATGGGGAAGAATTGGCAAGAAGTGCAGGTAAAGTCAATGTATTAATTCTTTTTTACAAAATTATTTAAATGCAAGAATTGATTTGCAGAAAACTTGAAAGGATAACCGGTGTGTTTTATAGCTGAACTTTATTTCAGTTGGGTCACTTTATTTTGGGATAGTGTGGGAACAGTGGAGAGGATAGCAATATATTTTGTGGTTTCT
Organism: Teleogryllus occipitalis; assembly: GCA_011170035.1. Taxonomy (NCBI): domain Eukaryota; kingdom Metazoa; phylum Arthropoda; class Insecta; order Orthoptera; family Gryllidae; genus Teleogryllus; species Teleogryllus occipitalis. The sequence goes on along the minus strand of BLKR01005613.1, from coordinate 54,040 downwards.
GGCATAAAATTCATTGGTAATGTTATGTTTGGTAGATTGAAATTGTTTAACGAAATCGCAGAGACCAAAATCTCATAGGCTAGGATCTGTGCAACTTGGGCATAAAAGTATTTTGTTATAAAAATGATTTGAAGTTTACATTTTCTGAAATACAAATTATTTTGAAATACCTTTATTTTCTTTATACCCAAAAGAACTTGTAATACAAAAAATTGTGCCATCTAGTGGAGTGACGTAGCTGTAGTAAAGTTCAACCATCTTTTCTTTTTGCTGTTACAAATTCATGTACTTGTTAATTTACTTGCCTAGGATGAACGTGATGAACCTGATATTTTGGATGACAGAACAGATTGGTCAGAGTGGGAGGAGGAAAATGTAGAGCCTAAAATTGTATGCCTTTTCTGTGATGAAAGAAGATCTAATTTTGAAGATACTTTAGATCATATGTCTCAAAGTCATGATTTTCAATATAAGGAGATCTGCAGTTCATACAATTTAAATTTTTATCAGCAGGTAATTTGTTTGTATTTAATGATCCGGGCTCAGATTCTGATGACAGGTCATCTTTTCATTGGTGCATTCTAGACATAGCTAACTTGTAAATGAATGTTTATTGCAATGTATAAGTGATAAAAATGTATGGTTATTGGGTCATTTTTTGCCGTCTTTAAATTTTTAGGTCATTTTTCTGGATCTTTGTGTCTTTTCTGTCATTTTTACGCATTTTATTCCTTTTCGTGTTTTTTGTAAGTGTATGTTTCATGAATATACAATGACACATTAAAACAGTTTTTATTGTATCATGAGTTAATGATGAAATTCATTACTGTGGTGGACTGTGTTTTTCGAACTCTCAATATTATACATATCTTCGGTAACTTCCTCAACCTTTCAAAACTAACAGTAGGAAGATCAGAGCCGCGGATTACATTTCCTCCTAAAATAAAGCCTTTAAATTAAATATAATTTTATATAAATGAATTGTATTTAAAATTGTAAAAATTCATTGAAGAAATAAACATATTCATACGCATTTTTTGGAATTTAAAAAAAATTAAGTCATTTTCCCCTTATTTTTAGGTCATATTAAAAGTAATTTTCCTCTTATAAGTCCTTTTATAGGGCATTTTTAAAGAATTTTCTGGTCATCAGAATCCGAGCCCTGTTAATGATGGACTACTGAATATCTCGGTTAACTCTTGAACACCATAGTGCTATACGAGTCACATCAATATCTTGGCTATGAGCTGTTGGAAAGAAAAATATGACTAATCATACATACCAACATTTTGATGTTATATTTCACCTTCACTAGGCTAAGTAATTAGACTTTAGCATGTTTCATGTCAATTTATTGAGATCACTTTTTGTTACTGTTTATGAATTCAAGCCACCACCCCCCACCCCACCCCGAAAAAAGGAAGTATCCACACAACACAACCAAACAGATTTTAAAAAATTACTCTCTGAAATAAACCACTAAGGTAACTTACCCATATAAACAGAGTCCTACTAAATATAGTACATCTAAATACATATCATGTATATATTGAATTTGAAAAGGGTTTTTGAGGCCAAAGATTTGGTTTCTCACATCGTATTTGTCAAAATGAGGAGAACTTTTAGTAATTTGATTCTGTTTTGGGAACCCCCTGTGGAAAGAATAGGGTGTGCTGTATTTCAAATTATTTTATAGTACTCTCAATATTAATTTTGGAAGGATATAACCTCTTTATAGCAGGTAATTATCAATGAACAGAAATAACTTTTTTATGAGAAAAATGCAATATCCCTCAGAAAAGACTATTAGAATTTAATTGCTTAATCAGTGTTATATTTACATAATACCACAAAAAATTATGTAGATTACTTGTTTGTAAGTTATTTTTATTTTATGTCATTTTTATTCTAAGCATATCGGTATATGCTGTATCTGTCTGTACAATTAGTGCAAATTAGTTCATACAAGTATGAAGGGGATGAGAGTGCAGTTAACAAGGTCAATCTGGTGAAAATGAGAAGGCATTGAAGCAAATGCCCACTTAATATGTACTCTATATTTATAATGATTGAGCAGAATATTGGCCGTTGCTTCCCTAAACTAACTAAACCGAGCTAAAAATTTTTAGGTAGTTTATTAACATTCTGTCTAGGTATATAATCCATTATCAATACACACCAACATTGACAGAAAACCTTGCAGCTCCTGGCCTTTTGCGAGGTGTTCATGGTTTTGGTTTGGTTTTACCCAGAAAATTGAGGAAAATTGAAAAACCTCTTACTTTATTCTTTTCCAAAGTGTGCAGAAATTGAAAGAAAATGCGTCTCCAGCCATTGGATAGGTGTCTATATTTTCATTAGATTCTTAGGAAAAATATAGAAAAAACTGAAACAGTTTGAATTTTCGGTGAAAAATGCATATATTTGGTTGCATTATTTTGCCTATTCTTGTATTGTGCATACTGTCTGAATTCTCATGCTTTTTTTCAAATACTTTCTCATATTCACTGCTGTTAAGTAACATTAAAATATTGGAACTTTTATTGTACTATTACTTCAGCCATCACTTCAAAATTTTATACTATACTAAGTGCTACAGGTTTGAAGAAAAAAATACAAACAAAAATATTTGAGTAGTATTGGTTGTACTGTCTTGTAATTTGTTCAAAGTGTTTCATTGCGTTAGTTAAAATTTCTGAAATGAACTAACTGACCATACAGGAAGTAAATAAATAAATTAATAAATATCTTTAATTTTTTGATAATCCCAAAGTTTAAATGAAAATGGCTTTATGTCATTAAATGAAATATATTCTTCTTTACCCTTACCAAACGTTTATAGAAAAGAAAGAAGGAAAAAATCACCTTACTGTGACGCGGACCTCAACCTCAACATTTAGGCTTCAGAATCCTGTGCATTCACCTTTTAGCAATTTGCTTGTATGCGTGTTCATCCCCATAAACTGATACAGCGATTGTGAAACCTAAAAAATGTCTCAAGTTTAACTCTAAAGAACGTGAAGCCTATTGACATTCCATACCATTCCAGAAAACTAAATGGGCAGAAACAAATTCTGGACTCTTTCCAGATTTCGTTATATTATCTTCATTGAATATAGCTACTACATGATAAATGCTAAAGTGAAAGGTTTTTATCTTACAAAAGCCCATTTTAGTATGAATCCAAATTAAATTATATAATTTTATTCATTTACATTCAATTTCAAAATTGGATGCAATGTAATGCATAGATTGTCGCCAACTTATGAGCACTTACATCATCCAAAAGTAGTACTAACATAATATCAAAGTAACTATAGAAAATACAAATAAAAATGTGAGAAAAGTGCGCTGTGTGACACGGTCATGCCCCTCTTTATGCATCATTATATACATTAGGAATTTTAAAATAGTTAAAATTGTCAAATTAACCAATGCTCACCATTTTGAAGGGAAAACTTAAGAAATTTATTCCACAAAAAAAGCAACATTTCTGACTAATCACCTAGTTTATCTTAACAGTTTATATAACAGTTACCTGTAGTGATATTCTTCTAAAATTCTTTTCGTTGAGTTGGGTAGGTACTTTTTGGAAGTTTGTTTTGGGTTTTGAAGTCAGACATAGTAGTGAATATTGATAATATTTTTAGATGAAGCTTCTTTACCACTGTCTAATTTTAGTCCTGATGAAGGAGAAATACAATGCTGAAATGCAAGATGGCATGAACTATATGTCTTATTTTTCTGTCCAATGATCTGTAGTCCAAAAATTGATATGAAGTTCATCGATGCCCAGTAATCTGATTTTATTTTAATTTTTGTTTTGTATACATATTTCTGAAAAATCTGTGCACTTACTATAAATAGTGATCTTTTAACATTGGTTGTATTTCCTTACATAATAATGTTTTATTGAGACTATGATGATACTGTTATGTCTGTCATGCTTTCTGTTATTCAGATCAAATTAGTGAATTACATTCGACTTCAAATGTATAACTTAAAATGTTCATATTGTGAAAAAGCCTGTGGTATGAAAAAGGAACTATTAGGACACATGGCTGAAGAGAAGCACTACAAAATTCCAGAATCTTCAGTATGGGATCAACCAGAGTAAGTTTTTATGTTGTGTTGTTCCCCATTTATTCATCAGTTCTTAATTTTTGTTGCTTTTATAGGCAGTTTTTGTATTATTGGAATAATGTGCATAGTGTTCAACATTTTTCAACCATCAATGAGTTTAAATTAGTTTTATTTTTTAATTTATCTTATACTAGAAAGTTCCACTCCAAATAAATACCATAAAATTCTGGTTTTTACGTTCTTATATTTCAAGTGTCTTACTAATATTATTTTCCCACAGTCCTGTTTTAAGGTTTGATTAAAGTAACTCACAGTAAATTCACGGTGCCTGTTCCTTTGATTCTTAATTATTGTTCACTAGAAAGGAGTTTGTTTGCTTTGTTGGTTGGTTGTTTGATTGGTTTGCTCCCAATGTGAACTGATGTCATAAAAAAATGTTTTAAATATTAATTCTTACTATTGTATAATGTTTTGTCATACATTCTAATTAACTTTGTTAAAAAACACTCATGATAAGATGAAATAAGATTCAATAAGATGAAAATGCGCCGCCGATTGTAAAATCATACGGGGATGTGGGAGATATCTGGTTGGGGAAAACCCCGCTCGCCGACGGAAGGTCGCCGCCGGATCTCTCCATCCAGCGCGGCAAGATCACCGCCACCTCACGAGCTAAAACATGCACTATACTTTCGGGACCAATGATAGCAGTTGAGGCGCCCGGAATCACTAGTAATCAATCATTAACATATCCTATCCATATTTTAGCCTTAAAGTATACTACGCAAGCAAGAACATACTATGCGAGAAAGTAAAAAATGAAGAGGTAATAAATAATACGAACCGGCGGTGGCTGTAGCGGTAACAGCAACGGCTGTCGCTACAATGCGGCGCGTTAGTTAAATGTGCTACAATGCGGCGTAGTTAAAGCAGCAATGGACGATTGGTTTGGCATATACATTTCACAACGCAGTAACACTGATAGCGCTGGCAAGCAAATGCAAATAGATCGAAAAATATAATAATAATAATAATAATAATAATAATAATAATAACAATAATAATAATAACAATAATAATAACAACAATAATAATAATAATAATAATAATAATAATAATAATAATAATAATAATAATAATAATAATAATAATAATAATAATAATAATAATACAAAAAGTACTATAGTATTGTAATATTCTCCAAATCTACTCGTTTTAACTCTAATTACACTTACTATCTGAATATGTATTGCTAAACGCTCAATACGTGTTCACACCTAAGGAAATTCCCGCAAATTCTCATTACAAATCGAAGAACAAACTCTCGTTTCCGTCTTTTTTCAGAATTCAACGTGTATACGCGTTAGATAGAGATCCCAGAATTTAAGAAAACGTTCACGTGGACGGACATTTCTCCCCACAGTCACACAGTTTTAACTGTTTTTGTCGTTAAATAAATAAATAAATAAATAAAACAAAGCTTCGTGATGGTTCCAGGTCCATATCCAACAATGAGATTTCGAAAGAATTTCAAACTGACAGCTCGTCAAACGAAGCGCGGGAAATTCAAATATGCAATTTCAATTTATAAAAATACGCCAAACTACTCATTTGTAAATGATTTATGCGGCCCTTTCTAAAGAACAGATTTCATGTAACAAAAACATCTATCATCAAATATTGTAATTTTGCAATGTTAATTTTTTGTTTGCAATTTTCGGAAGTGCAGAGTGTGCGCCGAAAATTGGACCAGCATCATTTTCTTTTCCGTACTTTTCTATATTCGAGGAAATATTTGTAAAGAAAAACTTTGGAGCCGTTTTTGAGAAAATAATTGTTAAAAGGGATTTTGAACGCCTACGTTCCACGCAAAATTTCCCAAAAACACTCGTATTTTGGAACAATTAAACATGACCTTATTTGAAGAACTGTTTCTGATGAACACATTTTATTAAGGGGGGGTGAAATATCTTCATTATAGTAGTTGTAGGAAGACTCCGAAAAGATTTGAATATTTGCAATTTTCGAAAAAGTAGGGATTTCTAGGAAATGAAACCTGCGCCATACTCTTAAGCGTCCTTTACGGTATCCGAGAAAGAAATTTAATCAAAGAATTTGGTGTCTTTGTTGTTGTTGTTGTTGTGTTTTTTTTTAACTTTGAAAATGTCCCAGAAGATTCTTGTAAAATACCCCCAAAAAATAAAACGTCGGTTTCAAATTCAAGGGCCCACTACATCAGCGAGATCGATAGGGGATTATTAATTTTGGTGAAAATACTGCTTATGTTTTAGCCGCTAGTTGTTCACAGACGGACTGTCATTGACAGGCGGACAAGGACGGACAGAATTTTGCCGTCAGTTGATGTATTAGTATGAAGGACCCACAAAACATGGATTATGGCTAGTAATTGGACAAGAATTATCTACTTATTCGTTACCAATAAGAGTTTCCTGTAAAAAATTCGCCGCTTTTTTCCCCGCAGCATTACAATAGTTTTTTTCTATACTGCGTGAGCAATCTATTTAGCGTGGATTGCTTTGTTTGGATTGGATTGCTTCGCTTCTCTGCCTTCTGGCTAATCATGAGGGTGATCATAGTACAGTTTTTTTTATCTGAAAATTCCCTGGTGGGGGTTGTGCCAGATATTGAGCTGAAATTAAAAGTTATTGCTAGCCGAGCGCGGTTTACCGTTGTCACTTCGGAGCTCTTTTTCTTCACATGCCACCGCCTATCCCGTGGCATCATTGGCCTCTGGCAAAGGCCTCTCCTTTCGCCTTGTGGCCCCCCTCTCCCTTCTTGAGCGTAGCCGGTTTTCTGCCCGCAGCAGGTTGAGGGGCCTCTGCGTGTCTTTGCCGGGGGCAACTTTTTCATTTCAGACCTGTGGCAAATGCCTCGCCGATGGCCTTTCGCTTTCCAGCCCTCACGCCCCGCCCCCTTTCCAGAATATACCCAGTTCCACGCCCCCCCCCCGTGTTGAGGCATAGAGTAAAGAATTTCTCTAGTCTATGGTTGAGGGGCCCTCTAGCAGTGGCAATGCCGGGAAGCGGTTTCGGTGTCCCTTCCCTGGCCCAGCCCTGTGCACCCGCTGCGGCGCGGCCCAGTATCCTGGATGAATACTACCCTAGTGGAACCTTGCCTTTTGTATTTAGTTCCTAAAGACAGTTCCTATCCATCCAGTGAACATCCTAGTGCAAATTTTGTTTAAATCCTTTCGCCTAATGATGAACCCGTGGTCAACACCGATGAACTCTTGTTTCCAAAAACTCATTATTTGAAAGGTATTCAACGTTACTAAGCATTATGTAGATGTTTTGCATGTACACACTCAGATATATTTCTACCTTATCTACCAGGAGAGGTGGCTCAGTGCATCAGCTGATGTCACTGCAGTGCCTCTGACCGAGACGACCTAGGTTCGAGTCCCGACAGTGGCAAGATTTTCGACACTAGCTTGTCAGCTAGGTTGAATTAAGCCACTGTTTAGAGGAGAATTCTTGAGGCAGGCTGCTCTGATCGGTGGTTTTCCGTGGTTTCTCCGATCAACACCAGGCGAATGCCCGAGCAGTACCCTAACAAACGGGCCACGGACCGCGCACAATCTTTCCTTCCCCTTCCTTGCCCCTTACACACACTAGCATACAGAACACTGCCACATATGTGGGGAGACCGGTCGGGAGCTTAGGGAATAAGAAATAAAAGAGATCATCTTCATCAACATATTATATATGTTTACGAAGATGACCTCTTTTATTTCTTCTCATAAGAACGTCAACAACACAACATCAGAATTCCCACAATTCGGGAGCTTAGAGCTTGTCCCGACTGGGGCGGTGCCCCGCTGGTGGGAGATGCCTGGTTGAGGAAAACCCCGTTAGCCTCTGGTAGGTCGGCGCCGGATCTCGCCATCCAGCGGGGGAAGATTACCACCACCTCCCGACGAAAAACACACACTGCACTTACGGAACTAATGACCTCAGTAGTTGACGCGCCCGGAATCACTAACAACTAACCAACCAACCAATCTACATTATCTAACTAGTTGCTCCGTATTTGTTTCGAAATAACTCAGTGTGTGATTGAAGGATGTAGCTAGTACAGGCAGTGAACGGAAAAGAAGCGGGCGAGGCAATAGGTGTAGATATAGGGATAATGAGTGGTGCAATAAAAAATAGGTTCAGGAGATAAAGTATGCGGATGTAAATGAGGTGCAGAGGATAGAAGAGATCTTGGAGGTGTGGGAGGTGACGGGTATTGAGCAGGACACTGTCAAGAATATGAAATGTGTTTTTCTATCTCGCTACGTAGTGAATGCGATCCTTGCAGTACTGGCAAGGTTCAGGCGAACACCATGCTGGCGGAAGTACTCGTATTTTACTGAGAGGAAATGAAGGTCAGAAGTGTTGGGTGCCTCTCGAATGCATTTTCAGTTGGTGGTTTGCACACCTAATTTTGTTGCAGTGTTTGTCTATTGTAGCAGAAGAACAGAGTCTAGACTATGTTGTTTTGGGCCGCAGGCTGTAATTTTTTTTACAAGTTAGGGTTAGAGTGGTTGCCCAAAATGAATATATTCTGCTATCGTATGTTGACAATCCCATTGGGTGAGATTGATGTGGGTAGCCAACTCTTTGATCACGTCAGAAAACCTCTCATAAAGTTTAAATATGACCCTGACAAAAAAGCTAGAAGGGAGCTTCCCACTAAGCTGGGAAGAGATTGCACCAACTGCTAAAATAAATATTTTTTGTGGCCTTATTGGGAGTGTTCTTGTTTTACTTACTCGCAAGGAGTAGAGAGAAAGTAGTAATGCTGCGTGAAAAAACAGCGAATTTTCGGCAGAAAAACTCGTATTGCAGGGTCTTGGTAACGAAAAGTGGATAAATCCAGGGTTTGCTACATTTAGAAAAAGGAATCTTCTAACAAATGGTGTAGCTAGAATCCATATTTTGTGGGTCCTTGCTATCGAAAATTCGAATGGCGGCAAAACGAGCGGCTAAACCGTTCAGCTGATTTTCTCCAAAATTGATATTCCCCAATCGATCTGGCTGTTGTTGCCCTTGAATTTGAAACCGATATTTTGATTTTGGAGGTACTTTACATGAAGCCACTGGGATATTTTCAAAATTAAAAAAAAATTGCTCCATCGTTTTTGATTAAATTTTGTTGTTGGATTGTGATAGTGAGAATGGTGCAGGTCTCGTGTTCATTGAAAACCCTGATTTTTCGAAAATTGCAAAAGTTCATAATTTTTTTCGGAGTCTTCCTACAACTAAAACATTAAAGATAGAGATCTTTTCCCTTAATGAAATCTGTTCTTTAAAAATAGGTTTTGAAATAATGTCATGTACAAAATTTCAAAAATTTGAGTATTTTTCGTGTAATTTTGCATGAAAATACGGGCGAGAAAGTACATGCTGTTTTAGCTCCACCAGTTTTAAATGGCTAGGTTGGGCAACTTTTCTTATATTTGTTTGTATGTTTGGTAGCCAGTTTGTGGGCGTGCGTGCGGTGTGCACGCAAGTGTATAATGGGACAGGGTAGGGAGAATTGGTAAGGCAAGGAAACATAATCTAATCCATCTTGTGATTGAGGGATGGTTGGTATCCCTCTGAGCAGAATAACCTTACTTTTATCATTTTATTTATTGTATGATGTGTGCAAGTGCTGGATATATATCAAGTGTTTGTTTACAGGTATTATTTTCCTACCTACGAAAATGATAGCTTTTTGTGTCACCTAGATGATACTCAAGATGACGGGAACAATATTTTGGATACAGATGTACTGCCTGATTTGAGGTGTGTATATTGTAATGGTACCAAAAAGAAGACATGCATTTTTAGTTTTTAAAACTGATCGAAAACGGTTTTACTAAATTGCCAATTTAAAAAAAAATGTCTTTCTAAATGTGGAATATAATTGCAAAATTGACCCGCTAGTCAATGAAATTGTGCTTCATGCTTGGTAGGATTGTTTCTATCTAATGATAGTTGTGTAATATTTAAATAGTTAGTTTCCTTGAGATAAACAATAGAGTTTTGTAATACAAAATATAAAATAATTAAAAAATGTAAAACCAACTTTAAAATATAAAACGCACTATAAATAAATGTATGTTTAAAATTATTTCTGACTGTGTGTTTTTAAGCCCACTTGTCAAGGGATATAATTCTTCAGAGTGAATAAAGTTAAAGTGTTGTATGCAAAACTCTTACTATTAATCATATTCCCTCAGAGATTAAAGTGTCACTTTAATATCTGTGGCAATAAACTTATACTCTAGGTCACTAAGTCGCTCTTTAATTGCATTTAAAAATAAAATCATATTAAGTGCTAATATTGACAAATATTGGAAAAATCTGAAGGAATGGAGATGTTTGAATGAAAGTATGCAATTTTCAAAAATTAAGAGATTTTAATGAAGAAAAGACCTTTACCATATTTACACTTGATTTATTTCAGCCAGAAAAAAAAATTGAGTACTTTTTCTGAAAAGATTGAAAATGTAATGAACTTCATGTACAGCCCCCAGAATAAAAAGATTTGTTTTAAATATTTAAAACCTGAAGATGAGCCAGCTTCATCAGAACATATAAATGGGGAGGATCTGCTTTTGGCTGTTTGCAAAGTAAATGTGTTTGCACCACTTAATTATTTGTTACATGGCTTTGATTTCCATCATCAGAATATCATTAAATTCTGAGGAGATTAGATCCTGTAAGGCACAGGAAAAATTATAGAATTTGGGAACATTTGAAAACATTTAGGAACATAATATAATTAATATATTCTAATTTCAACATTTATTCAAGAGCGTGTCATGACTTGCTCATGCACGTTTTTATGGATAATGCGGTGTATAGTATTATCTTTGAAGTAGCTAAGAGTAGGTATCTGAGCTATTCCCAAATGCCTTCAGGGAATAAGAAGACACTACTTCTTATGACAGACATTGTGAGGGTACTGGTAATAACACATGCATTGCTGCATAAGACATTGTCTACCAGACACCTCTTAATCACATTACGGGAGACTGTTGAACCTTGAACATTTTTAGTTCAAATATCTTTAGGTGATGGTGTTTTTAAGGTCATATTAATGTGCTTTTCTCTTTCCAGACAACTGATGGTATCATCATGAAAATATACATCAAGAATACTTCATGAAAATACTATGTTTAAAAATGATGTGATTTCCTATGGATATGACGACAATTTATATGAAATATTGTTTTACTGGAATCATCTAAAAACATTAAATTATGTTGTTTTTTGAAGAACGAAATATTTTGATCTTCTGTCTAATGAATTAATGACATTCTGCTGTAGTCTTTGTGTTTTGTTGTATTGGATGTTGTTTTGAATGTAAAAACTTGTCATTATGATGAAGTATCCTTGTGAGGTTAATCCCTTAAAATAGTTGTTTCCAGATTCATGGGGTCTGTTTGACCCCATTTTGAATTTTATTAGGATTCCAAAAGTATTGTTTGGGATGGTACAACAACTTTGAAAAAGATTAAACTGTCTTTAATTAAAACAGTGGCCTCTGAGAATTGGAATGACTTTCTCCCTTAAATAACACATTTACACAGAAAGAATAAAAATTAATGGAACATTTTTTAGGACGTTTAGACATACTTGCATGAAAAGTATTAGCAAAATTCAGAACTTGAAGTGTAGTGCGAGGGCAATGGACCTCATGCTGTCATGCAAAGGTGAAATAAATGTATTGCAATGATTAAAAACTCAAAATTTTTATGTTATAAAGCTATGAATGTTGCTAAGTGAAATTTATTTCACTTAGTTGCTTACCTTGTATCTTGTGTAGTACCTTGGCAAGTAAACATTTGGATTTCATGTGTATGATAAACTAAGAAGAGATAATATTATGTACAGTTTTCTGAATAAAGTTTATTTTTATTGTATCGTATCATATTCTATCATATTTTCTCACAATCTCGTAGTTTGCAACCATCTTTCAAACTTACATACCATTCTCAGTTGGATTACCTTGAGATTGTTGTTAGTTAATAATATTTCAAACATGATTCAGGTAGGAATAGTAGGTAGCAGAGTACTGTTGATAAAAATTAGAGAACTAGTGGTTCATTAGATAACATTTAAAGCTGTTGTGTACAAACCTGCAATAAATCACACAGGAAATGACACACATTTATTTTTAATATTAAAGATATGTGAGATGTGTTTGAAAAAAAGTAAGTATCATTTAATGCATCACACCTCTCATGTTACAAACACTAAAGTATTCTAAATCCTAACAATGAGAAAAAATTATATTCCTGTCTAAGCTTGTGCAGGTCTAGCACCTGGCATCAGCCACATGATTGCAATTATCAGGTTTTATGAGTGTAACGTGCGATGAGTGAAAGAATTTAATAATTGTGGGCCAAGTAAGAAATGAGGAGCATTGTTTCAAATCATATTATGTCCACACTTGGATAAAAATGAGTTTCACATCTTTTTGTTGTTTTTTAAGCACTGTATCCTTGTGTAAATGAAGCTTGAAAACCTGTGGTTGTTTTTAATATCGTATTATGTCCTTGCTGTTAGTGCAAATCGTATTATGTCCTTGGCTCTATTTTTCATGTTGTTTGCCTAGGAAGTTTTCTACTGGATATACTGATCTTATTGTTACCATGGCAGTAACCTTTCTCCCCCTCCCTCGCCGAGACTGAGAAGATGGGTGTGAGGGTCAGAACAAGAACAACCATGTTCTTCATGCCATGACAATCTATCTCCCCAATATTACCCCTCATCATCTGAAGAATATCACACTTTTCTTCCCTTTAGGGGACATTCATTTCTGCCAGTTGACAAATTTTGGGGAATAATAGAAAATAAATTAATGAGGAATTCAAAAATTTTAACTTTGAATGATTATCACAAAATTTTCCAGACATTTTGTTTGGTTCACTTACACAAAAGGCTGGATAGTGAATTGCAAGAATTTGAGCAAACAACACAAGAAATGTGAGGGGATCACTGAAATTGACCCTTCAGTGGTTGCGCTCAGAATTTGAACGCCAGTGGTCATGTGGAGTATAATTGTAATCCATTTAAAAAAATTCTTATTAACAGCACTTTACAAACAAATCGTTTTTTGGTTCAAATATGAACAGGTATTGGTATCTAAAACACTAAACATTTACAAAGTACTGAACAATTCACTAGAACATTGACATATTACTAATTCTATGAAATGCTACATAAATATGCATGTATTATGCCTTAAAACAAATATAGTTAAATACATGCGAGAAGATATTTGTTTTTGAAAATTCTTCTGCTGTATTGTGCACCTGTTATAATTTGCATTATGAGTATTAAATAAAGCAGTTTGACAAAATTGTTTAAATATCTGGAGCCTCTATTCTGAATGTATTTCAGTGTCAAAATCAGATGAATATCTCACAGATTTTCTGAAAGTGGTACACCCACTGGACACAATTTTCGCAGTACTGCCAAGTGATCTTGTTTCGTTGACGTCCACAGAATAACAACATCCCACATTGCCCTTTGATGACTCCGTTGAACCCTCGGCCCTTTCTGGGATTCCCAGAAGTCTCCTGCGTGTTCTTATTTCTGTCAACACAGATTTTCTCTCGATCTTCCTTTTCATTTATGGTTTCATAAAGGACAAAGCAAGATCCTTTACAAATCCCCTTCTGGTCAACCTTTCTCCACTGTAGTACTTTGCCTAAACATTCGCATCGATTGCATCGACATTCTTGGTGTCAGCTTAGGTCAGAAACTGAAACGCGAGTGGTCGCGTGAATTTCTATTGTAATCCAAGATGTTTCCGACACAATATTGTCCACAACAGCCATCCTAATAACATCAATACAAATTTGAAGTGATTTAATTCCACACATAAACCAATTCAAGATACTTCACGACAAATTTTAGATTTGTCAGTTTTTATTATATACCCCTCGTTTCAAAGCACTGTGTTGTCTGCTTTCCCAGTAAAATTTTTAATTTTGGACATAATAAAGCTTGAAACGTCGCTCCTCTAAAAATAATTACAATGGATACCCATGTTGGAACAGTGTCACTTAATTTGTACTTTAATGTGAGATTGCCTTCTCCACATTTAAACTTGCGTCATGTGGTATTGTAGTGCTTATCAGTTGCACTGCGGTCATATTTGCAATGTTTCTTCTTTCGGCTTGCATTATGGATAGACTGATAACTATAGTAGGTTCTTGTACATCGTACTGGGCAGCTCCGCTTCTTACGTTGTTTGTCTCATAAAAGATGGCCTTAACTGCACTGCAACTACACATTCTGCGTGCACTGCCTGAGAAGGTTAACTGTAAGAGAAGTGAGTCAGTTCAACATTTTTCGTCGTAACATCAATAATTTTGTGGCAGCTCACTCACAATTGTAAATTATAAGTATACTATAAGTATTATAAGTGAAATTATACATTTTATGGTTTAGAGGAAGCATTTAAAGAACGATACAAAAAGCACAACAATTTTTTTATTTACGTCGGTAAACAAGCGCTTAGCTCTTTAGCAACTATCTAAACAACGCTTTAAGAGCGCACCCATAGCAACGGCCGTAAAAATGCTCGAGAGTCCATTAATAGATATTTATGTCACGGGTCCTCTAAACGAGTCTTTAAGGACGCAGCCGGAAGGTTAACTGCGAGACGGAGCGATAGCGAAGCCGAGTAGTTAACCTTCCGGCTAAGCCCTTAAAGACTAATAGAGGACGAGTTACATACAATGATTTTTGTTATTTTAGTTTATCGCTTATTAAAAATAAACTTTTATCACTTTCGCGAGTTCAGAATTGTCATTACTCTTGATTTTCTGTAGCAAGGGTTGGTGGTACTGGATGCTTTGTTTGTGATCAGAGAATGTTTTTTCTACTAATGCAAGCAGATTTGGAAAAATGTCTGGGAAGTGTTCTTAAAGCAGTATTTAGATGGTTGGTTGCTAAGGGGCTAAGTGCGTGTTTACTAACGTAAATAACAAAAAATATTTTAGTGGACTCTCGGGTTTAGAGTTTAAAAGTGTTCATAAATCTTTAGATAGATATGTCACCCTTGTGTCATTTTTCCTCTTTTCCGTTTGCCCCTTGTCTCTTGTCCCATTTTGTTCCGAGGTCCATCTTGTCCTACTTTGTCCCATTTGTCCCACTTTCCCCATTTTGATCTTTCCTCACCTTTTCCAATTTGTCCCATTTTGTCCCCTTGCCCTCTTTGTCTTCCTTTCCCCGCTTTGTCCCCTTTTATCCTTCTGGCCCTTCCACGCACTGCGATTGTTATTTTAAAATGGTACCAAGACCCTTTACCCACAACCTTTGCTTCAGAACATCGAGAGTAATAACAATTCTTATCTATTGAAAGTGTTAAATGTTTATTTTGAATACCTAGAAATAACAAAAAAACATTTATATAACACGTCCTCTTATTTGTTTTCAAGGACTTGTTACATAGATAACTATTTCGTAATACTTTTCTATAATATCAGCTTAACGAGGGAAGAAAAGCTTCTCTAAACGGCCGGCGGTCGTTGTACTTATTAATCTTATTAGACCAATGAACAGCAAATATCCAAGTATGTTATTTGAGTCATTCCACGTGTAGTGTAAATAAATAATTAAGTGTAGTGTAAATAAATAATCAAGTGTTTTCAGCGATTGTGTTAAGAAACAAAAATAAACGTTTTTGTTAAAATAATATCAGACTTTTAATTCACCACCTAGAAACGTAACAATTGGTGTCAGGTGTGGGGTTTGCGGTGTCTATTCTGTGACGAACAATAACAGCCTTTCCTGCATTCCATCACTGCATTCAAAGACATGCTGGTATCGCCGTATTAGGTTTTCAGCCTTATGACACTCTTCCCGAGATAAGCCTTTACAGGCCTCTGTAACCAGATTCTGCAGTCGTTCAGGAATTCCTTTAGGTGGTGGTTCGGTACGGTTCACATTCTGCAAAACCGAGGATACCGTAGAACAATAACCAACTACTGTTCCTTTTCTCAACTTAACAGGATAGTGGTTAATGTTCATTATTCTCACAGGTATGGTATTCACTCTGACCAGTTCTTTGGCTACTAGAATTCCTCGACCAATGTCTTCGTCGTGACTTCTGGGTTCCAGGATAGCAATCTCTCCAGCTGGAACGTCGCCCTCAGGGCTCGCTTCCATAAACATCTCGCTACGCTCCGTCAATATTACGTCAGCCGCAATCACACTCACGGCAATGTTGTTACGTTAATGTAGAACCACCTCCACTTCGTTGAGTCTCAGCACACCCTGTCGTAAATCCAGCTGACACCCATATGTCGTAATAATATCCATTCCTAAAATTGCTTCTTCTTCTATGTCAGCGACCAGGAGACGATGACTGAAAGCAATAGTTCCAATGGCAAGGAGGGCATCCATCTCTCCAACAACATTCGTCGAGTCACCAGTGGCTGTTCGAAGCTTCCATTTGGACGGCATAAGATGAGATGATTTGGCAAAATCGGTTCGTATAATGCTCTTGGTTGCACCAGTATCCAAAAGTAAGACGCATGGCCTTCCATTTACGAGTGCATCTACGTAAACGCTGTCAGAACGGTGTCGAATGGACTTGACGTGTATTTCGTAAGGTGGGGCTCTTGTTTGACAGGTCGATGGATGCCCCATTCCAACAACCTGCTTTAGTTTCCCTGCTGGCTGCTGGGTTTACCAACAGACTCCTGCTCTCCTTGTTGCTTCAGTGGACGGTCACATCGACTTTTCACGTGCCCTAATTCTTCACGATTCCAACATCGAGTTTGTCACCTTTTGCCACTAGAAATGCGTGCGTCTACCAACCTCTCCACCATTGCCTCCAAATATTTTTCGTCATATGTATCGACGCCGGTTTGCAATTCTCGCACTCGTCCGTCACATTTCGATGCTCTTTTTGCAACCTGGAAGTCTAGTGCTTGACTTAATGCGTCAGCTAAGGTTTTCGGTCTTGCCAGTCTTAATGCTTGTTGTGTTTCTGCATCATGGAGCGCTTCAATAAAGCACCGGATGACTGTGCGTTGCAGGGAACTTTCTGAAGCATCAGGGTCCGAAAGGCGCACCAGACGAGAAATATCAGCTTCCAGTTCTTGAAGACTCTCTCCAGGCTTCTGAACACGATTCCTTAGCTGGGTAAAATACATGTCTTTCAGGTGCGTGTGCCCGTACCGTGTTTCGAGTCTCTTGACAATTTGCTCGAAGTTTGACTGTTCATCGGTCGGTATTGTCTCTAGAATATCGACGGCGTTACCACGCAAACCCAAAATCAGGGCCGTAGCACAATATGTTGCGGACCAGCCATTTACCGTTGCAGCAGCCTTAAATTGTTTCAAATAATTCGACCATGAAGAAGTGCCATCAAACGTAGGTGGTTTTACTTGTGCTTTTCCCCCTGCTTCTATAAATATCTCTACGGTAAAGAATTTCGTTTTAGAACGGATCATGCTGCTTTGAAATGGCTGCTGAACTTCCAGAATCCGGAAGGTCAAGTCGCCAGATGGATTGAAATATTGCAAGAATTCACATTTAGAATAGAACATCGGAAGTGGTCCCGGAACGCCGATGCTCTCTCCAGAAGACCATGCCCTGAAAGCTGCAAACATTGTTGTCATGCGGAAGAGAAGATGTGTACTACCTTAAGGGTCACTGTCAGTAATGACCAATGACAACCCGGAGAACTTCAGAAAGATCAGAAAGAGGACGCAGAATTGAAACATGTTTGGAAATGGAAAATAGTAGGACGGAGACCAAGTTGGCAAGAAATAGCTCCCTGTTCTTCATCAGTAAAATCATATTGGCCACAGTGGGATTCGATTACTGAAGAGGAAGGTGTTCTTAAACGAGTTCTGGAAAGTGAAGACGGCTCTCAGAAGAGGAAGCAGATAGTTACCAAGAGTAAGGGCGCCTGAAATATTGAGGGAATTGCATGATGGAACTTCGGGAGGACATCTCGGTGTAACGAAAACATTAGAGAAAGTGCGCGAACGATTTTACTGGGTTAATTACAAGCAAGACGTAAAGATGTGGTGCAAGACGTAAAGAAGTGTCAAGTTTGTGCTACCAGTAATGGGCCACATAAAAAGAGAAGAGCGAAGATGAGACAATACAACGTTGGGAGTCCTTTCGAACGAATTGCCATTGACTTGGCTGGCCCATTTCCAATGTCAAATGATGGAAATAAATGCATACTCGTGACCATGGATTATTTTAGTAAGTGGGTTGAAGCATATCCCCAACCTAACCAAGAGGCCACTGCTATCGCCGAAGTACTGGTTAAGGAATGGGTGAGCCGATTTGGTGTGCCACTGGAATTACATTCAGATCAAGGACGGAACTTCGAATCTGCAGTGTTTCAAGGAGTGTGTGAACTTCTTGGAATAAGAAAAACAAGAACAACAGCCTTACATCCGCAGTCAGATGGAATGGTGGAACGCGTGAACAGAACAATAGGAAAATATTTAGCGAAGGTCGTATCAGATCACCAACGCGACTGGGACCAATACATATATCTTTTTCTTCTAGTCTACCGCTCATCTCTTCATGATACAACTCGGCAAACACCCGCTAATATCCTCTTCGGCAGGGAACTACGTCTACCATGTGATGTACAGTTTGGTTGTAAAACTAATGAAGAAACAGCCGGTGAAGACTTTGTAAATGACCTAAGACGGAAAATGGACGTAATTCATAACCAGGTGCGTGAAAGAATCCAAATTGCAAGTGACAGGATGAAAGACCGGTATGACATCAAAGCTGAAGGAGGAGGTTATCAACCTGGAGATCATGTCTGGCTGTTTAACCCCCAACGATGCCGCGGTTTGTGTCCAAAATTACAACGACAGTGGAAAGGGCCGTACGAGGTAGTGAAGAGGATAAATGATGTCTACCGAATTAAAAAATTGCCGAATGGAAAACCACGAGTCGTTCATTCGAATCGGATGGCCCGTACGCAGGAAGTAATGAAAATAATGATGAAGAAAAGACCGCACGAGTGTGTGAGCTGGACATGCAAGAGTTTACATTTCACGAGTTTATGTCTCATAGTGAAAAGCATTAATCGCGTTATGGTGTAACAATGGACGTGCAACGGGATCTGTTTGCGCTACCCCTGGAATATGCATTGGCGAATTGTGTCGCCCTGGATTTAGATATGACCAGAAGTGTTGCTGGTGTATTCAAGAGAAAATACGGAAGGATAGAAGAATTAAAGAACCAACAACCAGATATTGGGAAGGTTCTGTAGCTGCACGACGTCAGTCGATATGTTTATTACTGTTGCGGCGATATACGAGAAGTCATATCGCGCGCCAATTCGGCAGCGCGGGACGCCGGCTGCGGAAGGCAGCAGGGCCACGAACCGGCGCGAAGACCGCCCAATGAGAAGTGAGCGGCCAGCGAGCGGATCTGCAGGCCCGAGGCGAATCTGCGACGCTGAGCGCTTCTTAACGGGCCGCACCGGCCGGAGGGGCACTCAGAAGTGAAGTGCGATCCTGAAGTGAAGTAGTGACTGTGAATCTAGTGCGAACTCTGCAACGTTATTTGGTTTTCTCTCTCCGGCTATTTTTGGACGACAGTGCACGGATTTTGGGACATCTACTGGATTTTGGGACACCACAGCTTTGTACTACGGACTACGCTTTTGGATACTTGTAAACTGGATCACGCCTGTAAAAGTTGAACCAATAAATTGTTATTGTTGACTTGTGTCTTTTCACGTACATAACAATTACCTTGTCACAAAAAGTAAGTCATATCACAAGGCATCCTATGAAAATCTTTGGGAAACTCTGATGGAATTACGCCAACAAGTACTGCAAAACAACGTCCAGAAGATTGCCATGTCAAAACTGGGATGTGGTTTTGATGGACTGAACTGGAGAATAGTGAGAAGCATGTTGGAAGTACTATTCCGGTACACTGGGATTAGCATCTTAGTCTGCAGCTACCACCATGGAATGCCGTCATATCCAAAGAAAACAATTGACTGCCACTTCTTCTTAACCTCTAACTGCACTTGAGGCTCCAGTTGCAAGTATCTGCATGATTTCACTAAACGCGCTCCGAGACGGATCGCAACTAAGGAGAGGGTAGTGTAACGAATATTGCGCCACCGGCCGGCACCACCACGAACTACCTGTACGCGCGGATTGCTTCATCTGCCGGCGCCACCACGAGCTGCCTGTGAGCGCGGGTTGCATTATCTGCCTGCGCTAGATTAATCCAGAACTTCCGCGGGGTCCGGAAAGTTCTCGACGGCACTCGCCGAGTATAAATACGCGGCGGCCGGAAACCGCGTCAGTCTTAGGTCCGCAGTGGAAGCTAAATTGTGAAGTGTGTGCATCGCGGTGAATAGCAGTGCAGTGATTGTGCTCAGTGACGTGAACCGAGGTCAGTGCATCGAACTGTGCTCAGTGAAGTGGACTGTGGCCCGTGCATCGAACTGTGATCAGTGAAGTGAATCGTGGCCAGTGCATCGAACTGTGGTCAGTGCTTAGGACTGTGCGACAGTGTAAGAGAAGAGTAGGGTAAATAAATAATCAAGAGAAGTGTAGTGTAAATAAATAATCAAGAGAAGTGTAGTGTAAATAAATAATCAAGAGAAGTGTAGTGTAAATAAATAATCAAGTGTTTTCAGTGATTGTGTTAAGAAACAAAATGAACGTTTTTGTTAAAATAATACTGGACTTTTAATTCACCACCTAGAAACGTAACAATTGTTGTACCATTTGGCCCCCAGTCTGGGGCCTGGTAAGGATTATTTTTTTCGAAATAAACTTGCGAGCGCTAACGTTTAAACATTTTTTGCGCAATTACCGTTTCCATCAGAAAAATACAACTACATCTAAATTAAACCTAGAAAGATGTAGGTACTTTCATGTGATGTAAATATAATTTTTGAAAACATATGTTTTAAATATTTAAATGCAAATTTTCACGTTAGACCGACACTAAAATTAATTTAAAAACTATCCATTTATTTCTACACTAATGTTGTAAATATCTGCCAAATTTCAAAGTGGCACCCGAAGAAAAGACAGTTTAAAATTATTGTTTGTTGACCGGAGCATGTAGGCAGGCCACCCTCCCGCCGACTGCTCGCACCATGGGGCATCAATGACGACGTTCAAACATTAAGAAACTGTGAGACATATCATAGTATGCATCGCAGAATCACGCCCACGGTCGCAAATGGAGAGGTTCTGACGAAATTCTACTCTTAGGTTTATTTATAAACAATTGGCACTGCTTTCTTTATAGGGTCTGCCTGAAACAGAGAGCAACCTCCTTTCTCAGATATACCGAGTCAGTTGAGTAACAAGAGGTATCCGAGAAACACATGCGTTGTTCTGTGAGTTAGGGACAAAGGATAGCCTTTCAATAATATCACGACTATTCTTTTTCATTATCTTAATATGAAACTAGAGATGCTACAGAATGCCACAGACTTTCTCGTTGTAAAGTTTTCTTATTTCCTTTGTGTAGTCTGACTTTATGGTCTTGCTCCATTCTCTGGCCAGCTGCCACCTATCGTCGCCCAAAGCACATTTTTTAAAATATTTTCTCAACTTTTTGCTTTCCTATTAGCACAACCGAAATATTACTTCAAGAATATTAAAGTAGAGTAAAACGTCCTAAATAGAAATTTTCATTGAAAAATTTAAAGCCGTTATTAAGAAAATGGCGATTAAGCATTACTGTAAATGCGAATTTTAAAGCTATTTTTCATAGGAATCTATTGAGTTTTCGAAAAATTTCATTTAAAGTCATTTGAATCACATCCACTCACAAATGTAATAATGTATACAAATCGATAGAAATGTGCATATTAACGGCGAGAGAGATATTTAAAAAAATACAATTGTGTAATTTTTGAAAAAACAAGAGAATAAACCAAAATGAAGTTAACGTCCTACAAAACAGTGCAATTAGTACTATCCATTGGAAAAAATGGAAGAAAACATTTGGAGCCACTTTTGAGAAAATTGCGTTTGAACGTTTCTGAAAATGCGTAATTTTGAATTTATTTTCACATGTATAAAGCATTATTTAATGCACATGTACTCATAAATATAATAATGTGAAGAAATTGTCTCTAATGTAAGTATTATTGACGTGAGTGACAAGTAAAAAAAATTACATTTTTGTAATTTTTGAAAAAACAAGAGAATAGAGCAAGATGGCGTGTATGTCATCGTATAGGGTTCGTTTGGCACTAACCGTATCAAAAATTTAAAGAAAAAATTTGATGCCGTTTTTGAGAAAATCTTGTTTTTGTAATATTTTAAAATTTCAAATATTGCACGCGCTATTGCACGAAAACTAATAAAATTTTCAAAAAAATACATGATCATTATGAAAGAACTATTTATGGACAACAAAATTTATTTATGCCGTTTTTGAGAAAATTTTGAAAATGTCTGGAGAGCTTCATGTAAAGTACCCCCAAATTTTAAAGAATGTTTTTCAAAATTCCAAAGCTTCAACTGGAGCCAGATGGACAAGGGGTTCTTCAATTTGGAAAAGGTCGTACGTGTGGTTTCGGCGCTAGTAGTGTTCACAGACGGACGGACAGACAGATGGGCAGCCAGCCAGACGGACGGACGTTTTGCAAAAACCAATTTTTCGGTATCAGGGGACCCCGAAACATGTATTTCCGTTGAAATGTCGAAATCGATTTTCCGTAGAATTACATAACTTTCTCTATACTACGTGTATTACTCTGTATATACGTACGTAAATGAAAAATAAAAATATAATTCCAGAAGAAAGGTACATTTACGCTGTTAGAACCAGCATTCTTGAGAATTTGAAAATTGATTGTTAATCCTAAAAGAAAAAGTTTATATGTATCGGAAAAACAGGATTTCAAAATGCCTTCTCGTGACGAATCAATTGAAGTTCTTTTTAAGAAAGTGAGAATCGTCCAAACTTTTAAATGCCGTGAATACTTTGGACAGCGACTGATGTGTGAACGTGCTGAATAATCTGATGAAGAATCGCTGGTCCTCGTAGTTCGTGCTCAACCTAATGTATCCAGTGGCGGCCGGTGGTTTGCGAATGAGGTACGTCCGAACTATCACATACATTTTACCCTTTCAATATGTTTCTAGGACGAAGAAAACTAAGCATGTAGTGTACACCAATTTGTAGTACATATCGGGATTTTAATCCTTGTTTAAGACAACTTTTGCGTCGATAACGAACGATACAATTGTGCTTACGCGAAAATAAGAGAATTTTTAAAAAATATTTCCAGCAAACAAAACAATAATTTATGAAATCAGATGAAAGGGTCGGTATTCTTAGCTGTTAATAGCCGCGGAGTCTGCCGAACAAAACCCTAATAAGAGCACGCTGCCCCCACGCACCACCTAAGAACGGACTCCGCATAGTCTACGATGTTATCCATTCCAAAAACACATTTTGCAATATCGGGCACTTAAAACTAAATTCGTCCTCAAAAATGCGCTAGTGGTATGCACAAATTAAACGAGTCGATTTATTGCAATTTTAATACTTTCTGCAACTTTTCCGGAGGAAGGTTTTCTGGGGAGGGCGCCACCCTAGAGCCTTTAAGAGCCTTCAGGAGCAGCTGCCACTGAATGTATCACTGATAAAGAAATTGACCAAGTTAGGTCCTCTTCTGTTTCTTCTCCTGTCTTCACGGGTCGTTTGTCTTCTGCTCTCTTAACGAGACAAAAATAAAATTTGACGCCAGGAGTTTTCATTGCCCAGTGTGATAAATTAAAACACTCGTTTTAATTTTTTTCCCTCCTTTTGCATATGAAATTGTTTATGTTCCTTTATTTGAAGTGCTACATATGACAGCGTATTTGTATAATACTACTACTACTACTAATAATATGTACAATAATAATAATAATTATATTATTTATTATTATATTACAATTAATAATAATAATTATTATTTATTATTATTATTGTTATTATTATTAACAACAGTCTACAAGATTCTTTTTGAGATAATTTGTTTGTGTACAATGTACTGATGTACCTGGGGACACACAATAATGACCGAGGGACAGTGCAGAGAAAGTGAAAAAATCAGTTTGTTTCTTTACTTTCTTGCTTTACTTCGTAAGAAGATTTGATTATTTTGTCACAAAAAACAGTAAAAAGTGTGTGTGACGTATGGGGAAAAGTACGATCTGCGCGCTTTTCTTGATCCCCAGAATCTCTTTTAACCATAAATAGTTGAATTATGAATGAAAGTACCAACAAAGCCAGGTTAGCAACATTTGAAAACTAGACATTTTGGCTCCCGAGTTGTAGAAAACTTATTTCCATAGGTAAATGAACCGTAGTTTAATTTTTAGTATTTCTAACAAACAAGTAACCCATATCCCCGGTTCTACACCTACCACAACTAGCAAAAGGAAAGCTCAAAACAACGTGCGCACAAAAAACTACATTAATATTCAGAAGCAAAAGTATATTAATTGTTATAGGCATATTAAGTATTAAGTTTATATATATATATATATATATATATATATATATATATATATATATATATATAGTAATATTTGTCCTTTTCTAATGTACTTGTAAAAGTTTGTGAATTTGTTGAGGAAATTGGGCAATAAAGAATTATTATTATTATTATTATTATTATTATTATTATTATTATTATTATTATTATTATTATTGTTGTTACTATTATTTTTAAAATTATTCAATACAAATGTAAACTAATCGATCATTCTTAAAATAAATATTTTTCTTTTTGACATAACATAATTCATGACACTCCTTCACCACATAGCTCGTAGTAATATTACCATGTCAGCAGAAATTTATCAAGTACTTACCACAATTTTTTTGATACGTTGCTTTTTGAACGAGTGACAGAGAATATAGATCCACGGGTCAACAACGTGATGCAAAGAGGTGACACGGATTATCCCGAGATAATGTTCAGGATCATGTTTATATTGTTGGACCCACTGACTGCGGAGAATATTAATCTGAAGGAAAAATAACATAGGTTTAAATTGCAAGGTCTTTATCATTGATCACTTGAACAAGTAACAGTAACAACTCAAACAATAACTGTAAATCATTATATGAGTATATGTGTGACAGAGTGGACTAGCCTCTTTTATGCAATCTTTAAAGGTAAAACTATCGACTGCACAGTGGTCTAAGTAATCTTTTGCAATCGATCGCAATATGGTACAATACTGTTTTTGCAATCCCGTATTTGGCGAACTCCGTTGGTAGCAAAGTGGACTAATCTGAGGTTTACTCCTTTGCTGCTTACAAGAGTACGCGAGGTAATATTCGCCGACGAAAACATTCACGATGTGGGTACTAATAACTCATTTATGTTTATAAGGGACGAAACAATCACATCTAGAGGTCCTTAGGAACATGCCTTCCATATTATGAACTTCCAAACCTCAAACTAATAGTGTATTCTGACCAATGCGGGGCCCGGAACTGCAATATGAAACTGTCGGTACTATGCAATTACATTTGTTCATCTTCAGATCTGAGTGTGAATGAAAAAATTATAAATTTATAGTAAGTGGCCACTCACACCTTTGCGGCCAAGATTTTTGGTCTAATAGAAAAGGAGAAAAAATTTCATCCATGCATTTTGGACCTACAGATTTTCGTTCAGTAATACCATAGCCCGCTAGAATGCGTAAACTTTAGGCATTCTAGTGGGTTGTGGTAACACAAAATACTAGGAAGAAAACTCCAATCACAGTGACTCAAATGACCCAATCCGACTTTGTTTCTACCAAGATAATTGAACGAAACATTACAACAGGAAATTGTCTAAATCGGAAGGTACATTGGTTGAAAATCCAATGGCTGTAATTTAGAAAAGTATCTCCTAATAAAATTCAATATAAATATTCAAATAATGAAATGGTTAATTTTGAGCCACTTGATAAAAAGTCACTAAAAGAAAATCGCTTACAAGAGAAAATGCACTGCCACTCTTATATCCCACTGGCAATACCATCAGTGAAGAAAAAAAATCTTATTGAACAACAGGCCTTTATTTCCTAGTATGTCATGAATTTTACAACAATATTCGATTATCGGTACTCACCTGGTGGTGAGCTACTAATTTTTTTACTTACTGGAGGAGGAAGTTGTTTAAAAATCAGTTTTAGAGTTCAATGAGATTTAACTGTCCATTCTGTTATTATGTTTACAACGTTTGTTCAAAATATAAATGCAATAGTGTTCTAACTTATTGCACCAAAATAAAACAAAAGTCCTAAAACAACAAAGTGGATTAACCCACATTAAACATCAAAATTCTAAAAGAACAAAGTGGACTAACCCGCATTAAAATGTACATTTTAGTTATATGGTTTGTGTTGATACTTATATGTACTCTCAGTCGTATTCTAACATGTCACAGTGACTTAAGATAGCAATATCCCGAAATAAAATAATTCTATGAGTATGTAGCAAACGTTTAATGAAATATTCAAACCCATTTTCTTCCATTTCCTCATAAGTGGGTTAGTCCACTCTGCCGCTTATAGCCTTATATAAGATGAAAAAGAAATTCTTTATTATGCAATGGACACATTGCAACGCGTTGATACGCCCGCCCTCCGCCCTCCACTTCAAATTCATGAACCGCGTCGCCGGAGAAACCCTTGGGAGCCACACTGCTTCTCGTGAGCCTTGGCCGGAAGAGGTGGCTCAGAGCATCTTCTGATGTCACTACGGTGCCTCTGACCGGGAGGTCCTACGTTCGAATCCCGACAGTGGCAAGATTTTCGACTCTCGCTTGTCAGCCAAGTCTAATCGAGTCGCTATCTGGAGAATTCTAGAGGCCAGCTGCCCTGATCAGTAGCTTTCCATGGTTTCTCCGATCAACACCAGGCGAATGGCGGAACAGTACCATAACAAACGGCCCAAGGACCGCGCGCGATCTTTCCTTCATCTTCGTTGTCCTATCCTCACCCCTTACACACACAATTACACTAATATGCACTACACTACCATACATGCCGGGAACCGGTCGGGGACTTAGAACTTGTCCCGACTGGGACGGTGCCCCGCTGGTGGGAGATACCTGGTTGGTCTATTCTACTCTCAGATCTGATTTTCTGTTCCAGTATATTATTTGGAAAAGACAATATATGGACAAACTCCATTTAATAGAAAGATTGAAGAAACGTGAAGCTCCTGGAAGCAACACAAAAATCGTTTGCAGTTAGCATTAGCAATAACTCACAGTTTGGCAGAACATTGGATATGTTTAAATCATATTTCCGTCATTCGACAACCCCCACCTTCGGGGAAGCACGAGCCGCTATTGACGGAGAGTAACTTTAATAACAATGCATTATCCAATTAGTGAAACAATTAAAATACACTATTAGATAGTTTTCAACTCAAAATCAACTTTTATTTACTCAAATTCATCTTTCATCATCAACTTTCATTTACTCAAAATCAACTTTTGCTCAATAGACTCTTTCACGCAAGAAAGCTTCAATTAATAACACCATATGTTACAATTTTTGTTTTCGAGTAATCAATATAATTTTATAATTGGTTCTATCATAAAAACATGAAGAACCTTACTTCCTGCCAAAACATCGCTTTTGTGGTCAGGAGAACGAAAAGTTGAAATTTACATCCTGTAATTAAGAAAACGTACAAATTTGCGAGTGTATCATCATTTAAAGAAAAAAGAAACATTATATTTCAAATTAAAAAAGTATATTTTAACCAGATATCCACAAATTAATAACAAGGAAGCTAGATATGTGTAGTTTTGCGAAATTTGCGAGAGTAAATCATATCACTTTCACGAATAAGTCCCCAAATGTAGTCCCCATCATGTGTTCATTGTAGGTTCCCGGGTAGCGACGTTCAAAATGCTGCATGCCCTGATGAAAGCGCTCTCCTTGCTCCTCGGAATAGGCACCAACATTCTCTGAAGCTATCAAGGTGGGAATCGAGGTTATGTATTTTGAGAGACAGCCTGCAGTAATTTTGAGAGACAGCCTGCTGTACATCCATTTTGCTGTAATTTTTAACCAGTCTCAACCAATTCAACGTAGTTCTCAGCTTTAGGATTTCCTAGGAAGTCTGTGACTACTTTGACAAGACTGATTCATATCTCATTCTCTTTTGCTCTGAGAAGCTTGGGAAACTTGTTACTCAATAAATTTCTTGATTTGAGGTCCAACTAAAACGCCAGCTTTATCTTTTCCTTCGGAAAACTTTGAGAACAGATGTAGGTACTTCAATGCTTCAGATTTCTTGTCCAAAGCTGCCACAAATTGCTTCATCATCCCATTTTTATGTTTAAAGGTGGCATTAGTACCTTTCGAGGATTTACCAATGGCTCCCACTTAATGTTGTGAATCCCCACAGTGAACTTAGTATTCTTAGGCCAAAATCGTTTATGGTCGTGGGGTTTAGTGTCTCTGCTAGTGCACAAACAAAGATAGCATGGAATCTCCGTCAACCCTCCTTGTAGACTCATCATGAAGGCAACCACTTGGAAGTCTCGAATAACTTCCCAACCATATGCTTCACTTTTCAATGCGTTTAGCAATTACTTCACATTGCGATACTCGTCTGAATGCGGTGCTGAATGGGCGAGGGGAATAGACGGAAACTGGTTACCGTTAGGGAGTAATACTGCTTTCAGACTCTTTGATGAACTGTCTACAAAGAGCCGCCACTCACTAGGTTGAAGGGTAATACCAATGTTCTCAAACAGACAGGTTATATCATGACAATAGCAGAATTCATCTTCTTTGATGAAAAGTACGGAAAATTGTTATGTCGCTTCCTCTTATTCGACACTTTCAGAGTTTCATCCAACAAGTTCCACTGTCTCAGTCTGGACGTTAAGAGCTCAGCATTGGTCTTTCTAAGACCAAGCTCCCATATCAAATTATGTAGGACCTTTTGGTTGAGATAGTATGACTTCCTTTCATAGTTTTCATTTTCGTAACAATAATTAGGGCCTTCAAAATCTTCCTCAATTTTCCAATTACTGTCATCACCAGTTTCATCTCGCTGTAGAGAAATGGATGATGGTATGGTGAGAGCAACGGATGATGGTATGCTGGAATGAATGACTGCAGGTGCTTTCTTGCCAATCCGTCGTTTAGAAGGGTCCACCATGCTGAAATAGCAGTTCGTAGAATGGTCCGTGGGTTCTCGCCAAAATACTTGGAACATCGTACTTCATAGCCCTTCTTTTCCCCTCGATACAATCCTTCCAGAGTGTTCTTACAGTTTGTACAAGTTACTTGTGGAGTCAAGGATTTGTCCTGGTCTCGAACGGACTTCCTGAAGTAAGCCATGTAGGCTTCACACATTTTCACTAGTGATGATGAGAACTTTTTTCCTCATGTTTTAATAAATTCCCGACAAATAAAACAGAAGGCATCTGCTGGATACTTGCAACCTCTTGAAACAACATCTGAGTAGAATCAGCAACGAAGTAATTATGAGAAAAGTCTCATCTCACCAACTTAGGTTACCTAAAAAATTGCAAAGAAATTCTTTTTTAGACTTGTTAAGCATGCAGTATTTTGTAATTAATAGTTTACGACTATTAAATAAATTCTATAAAAACGTCTACAATAACGTTAATAAGGACATTAATAATAGTACAGAATGTACGAGGTTATAACATTTTCACCAGCTGCATTTATTGTTAAAGCAACTGTAATTTCCACGCTGAAAACGCGAAAAGCGATTGGAAACATTGCGTGAAATCTCTAATTAGAAACGCAATTCCTCCACAACGTGAAAATTAGCTGTAAACTAAAAATTATGTTTTCATAATTTTTGCAGAGTAAATTAGTTTGAAATTTATTTTGATTATCATTCTTCATGTTCTGATTAATGTAAAACCCGATTTTTCACATTGGTTTAATTACAGCTTATGTTCTTTAATATTAAACTAAACGGAACAACTTACCGTCAGTGGCGCCCAACATCCGCAAAATAATATGGATATAATTGTCAGAATTACGAAGAACCTCCATTCCATTTGATGCAATCCTTTAGTTATCTTATTTTGAAGGCAGTTATGTCGACGGTAATGAATCCTAAGAAGTGTCACTACAAGGGGAAAAGATCATAAAATTAAAGCCCAATTGAACCTTCAGTAATATTACTTGACATAATATCAAAATTTCAAATGTACAGTTCAAGATGCCCCGAGTGAGATCTATAACAACCAACGTTTGAGATTATCCAGAGGAAGCCCGGCTAAGATGACACAATAACAACAGTCGTTGCCGCTGTAGTGTCTTTGACCGGGACGTCCTAGGATTCGAATCTTGACAGTGGCGGATTTTTCATACTAGCATTAAAGTTACGTCGAATTGAGCCAAAGCCTAGAGAATTCTAGCAACCGCTCGGTAGCTTTCCGCGAATTCTCCGATCACGAAAACTGAACCAGTACTTTATGAAACGGGCCGCAGACAGCGCTCGACCTTTTCCTCCTCATCTTTCTTCCGTCATCCATCAATTACACACACAGTTACTCTTACTATATGCGCACATTTTCTTAATTTTTCACGGCTAGTGGAAGGGGGAGAGGAACGCTCTGTCTACGTTACGGCTTAACAGGGAGGACCAACTAGTATTATGAACTTATCACGTCAAAGCGTGGCACGAGAGAAACTAAGATTATTTTGAAGGCCCTAAAGAGGTACGTGTCCTAAGGGGTGAAAGCGATAATAAGACTGTCGCAAATAAGTCTTTCTTAGCCTCTCCATCTCAACTCCTCTCTCACCTTCACGTGGTAGGCCCTGTTACGTCGAGCAACCCATTCCAAGGTTGCGGTACCCAATTCCTTCGGCTGCATTAGTCGACAAACGAGCGATGGCGGT
Organism: Teleogryllus occipitalis; assembly: GCA_011170035.1. Taxonomy (NCBI): domain Eukaryota; kingdom Metazoa; phylum Arthropoda; class Insecta; order Orthoptera; family Gryllidae; genus Teleogryllus; species Teleogryllus occipitalis. Next base: position 23,055 of record BLKR01005613.1, on the reverse strand, counting down.
TCTAGTAAATTTGCTAGAATGGTGTGTAGCGACCACGTTGGAGCGCCTCAGATATTTTGAGGTACGGTCCAGCCAGCTAAAGCCCATTCCTGGGGTAACAAAGGCAAAGACCCGAACGGCAGAAATGGCGGATGAGGCAACCCTAGCTATTGGGGGAAAGTGCATAGCTAGGTAGGATGCCAGACCTGAAGATAGCAGCCCTATCACATTCTACGAGACGCTGGTAACGTTTCTGGAATTAATTTATATACTCGCTTTTTCGATGGAAATATGCCGGACTCAAATTTTGATAACTACATGGCTGGGAAGAAAGGTAAAAGAAATGATATCATTGATAATTTAAATATAATGACTTTGAATGTTCGAGAACTACATACAAAAGAATAAGAAATAATAGAAGTTATGATCAGAAAAAAAAATTAATATAGCTGTACTACCTGAGAAAAAAAGATACTTCGCGGAACCTCAGATATTAGAGATTTGGTTATTAGGGCTATGGTTTTTATTACTTTTGGCAAAATATTAATTATCCTGATGTTGCATTTGATGAACTTTGGTCTATTTATCCTGTTTTGCTATTATTTTAGTTTGTTTATGGAAAAAGCTCGCGCCCAATACAATTTTATTTATGAGATATAGGTTAATAAAGAATTACATTAGTTTTTAAAACTGTGTTTCCTCAATTGTCTCTTCCAATGTCGTGTAATTTATTTTGAGATTAGAACATGCTGTTTAAAGTAAACAATCCAAATCAGCAGTATAATCGGCTGGAAAGAAAAGGACAAAGAATTTGACAACTACAAAACGCCGACCCATCACACCAGAAATGAAAAAGGACATAAATGAGATCACGTGCAAAATGCCTTTGAACAGATGCATTGTTGGAAGATATTGAGGGTTGTACGATTAACTCCAAGGGCTAGCTGATCGAATAAGAAATATATATGAATTGCTGAAACTTTGGGAGAAGCTAAATTTCCCATTTTTTCTACACAGCAAGTTTCTGCAAAAATTGACAAGCTGATAAAATTGTTCTAAAACTATAGAAAGCGGAGGGAAGATGAATTTGAAAAACTCTTACTCATATTTGCGGTGTTATGAAGCAGAGTGGAAACTGGCTTTGCAATGAAGACAATGAACTTTACAGAAAACAAATTCAATCTGGAGGCCAACTTGAATACACGTCCCGAAGAGTTGCTCCTATGAAAACGATCTATTCTTCAAAGCGGTAAAGAAGGTTATCAGCTTAGACAACATGACAAGTGCAAGAGTTAACTAATAGTCGTACTGAAGTAGACATTGCTGAAGAAGAAAGCACTGATCGGGATGAATCACAATTCTGTCCCCGCCCATAAAACGAAAGTATGAAACAACAAAACCTGCAGTCAAGCTGGTGTCAGAAGTGTCCTTGCGGACAAGAAAAGCATCAAAAGTACTTTAAAACTTGGCTGAAGACGGAATAGATGTACCTGCATCATCACATTCGGGCCCTTGACGTCGAGTAATTAAGGAAGCAGAAAGGTCAAGTACCGCCTCAAAGATACGAAGGTCACTCCAAAAGAAATGCACACTATTTTTTTAAAAATACAGTTTTCATTCTACATGTTTGAAAGTTTTACAGTATGTAGATACATCCTTTAAGAACAATATTTTCATTTTTCCATATAATTCCCATCCCTTTCAACTGCCTTACGCCATCTTGGAACCAGCGCCTGTATACCCGCACGGTAAAATTCTGGACCAACATGTTGGAGCCACTGTTTGGCAGCGTGCACAAGGGAGTCATCATCTTCAAACCTTGTTCCACGAAGAGAGTCTTTCAGTTTCCCAAAAAGATGAAAGTCACATGGAGCCAGGTCAGGACTGTAAGGCGGGTGTTTCAGTGTTGTCCATCCGAGTTTTGTGATCGCTTCCATGGTTTTTTGACTGACATGTGGCCGTGCATTGTCATGCAACAGCAAAACATCCTGCTTTTGCCGATGTGGTCGAACACGACCAAGTCGAGCTTGAAGTTTCTTCAGTGTCGTCACATATGTATCAGAATTTATGGTGGTTCCACGTGGCATGATGTCCACAAGCAAGAGTCCTTCGGAATCAAAAAACACCGTAGCCATAACTTTTCCAGCAGAAGGTGTGGTTTTGAATTTTTTTCTTGGGTGAATTTGCATGATGCCACTCCATTGATTGCCTCTTCGTCTCTGGTGAAAAATGATGGAGCCATGTTTCATCTCCTGTCACAATTCTTCCAAGAAATTCATCTCCACCATTCCCGTACTGTTCCGAAAGTTCGCTGCATACCGTTTTTCGTGTTTCTTTGTGAGCCACTGTCAACATCCTGGGAACCCACCTGGCACAAACCTTTTTTAACGCCAACACTTTCAGTATTCTGCATATACTTCCTTCCCCTATCCCACCGTAGCGTGACAATTCGTTGACTGTGATGCGTCTGTCATCAGTCACCAATTCATTAACTCTCTGCACCTTGTCTGGAGTGTGTGCAGTACGAGGCCTGCCACTGCGAGGACAATCCTCAATATTGCCGTGCCCGCTTTCATCACGTAACCTGCTTGCCCATCGACTAACTACTGTACTGCGATCGACAGCAGCATTTCCATACACCTTTTTTAACCTCTTGTGGATATTTCCCACTGTCTCGTTTTCACAGCACAGGAATTCTATGACAGCACGTTGCTTCTGACGAACGTCAAGTGTAGCAGCCATTTTGAAGACATGCTGTGACGGCGCCACTCACGGGAACAGGTTGAACTAAATTTGAAAACAAGCGGGAAGGATGTATCTACATACTGTAAAACTTTCAAACATGTAGAATGAAAACTGTATTTTTAAAAAAATAGTGTGCATTTCTTTTGGAGTGACCCTCTTATTATAGCCAGTGGCGTAGGCTCAATGGATACGAGTGATGTGTGGCATCCTCAAGTTATTCTGCTGTTTTCTCAAAATATGTTCCTCAAGTATATCTCTCTGTACCGTCTGAATCTCTGTTTTCCATGCACTTTCCGGTAGGTGTCTGTCACCTCCGTGATAATTAAAAATCAGATGCTGGAACGAGAATATGTATCAAAAATATGTTTTGAGGGTATGTTTTGAGAATATGTTTTCAAAATCGTCAAAAATTTTCTGAATAAAAACCTTGAAGTACGACAGGTCTGAAGTACTGGAATTCAAGAACACAGACAACTGTTTCTGAGAAAAAATATTCACATGTATTTACACAAAAATCAACAAGTTAAATTTACAAACATTGAAAAAATCTTTTTCTTCCCCTTAGCCCCGAAAACTCCGCGACCGTCCCTAGGACTACAGTCCAGTGCCACTGCTTTAACGCAGGTGAGCAACGCATGGTGCGATGCTGTCGGACGCTGATTCCCTTAACCACAGTTATCACATGGCCTGACGCCGAACCGGTCTTCGCTTGGAAGACCGCGTGCTGAGAGCACAAGAGATATCGCCCAGCCTTTTCATCTCAATATATCCCGCGTGGGCGCAGTCGACGCTGCGTTAAGGGCTCGCCACTCCCCTCGGCGCTTCCACGCTGTGGGACGGCCCGAAGGCTCGACGACCAGCCTTCTGCAGGGATTTGGCACAATTTATTTTATTTATTTATTTATTTATTTATTTATTTATTTATTTATTTATTTATTTATTTATTTATTTATTTATTTATTTATTTATTTATTTATTTATTTATTTACGTCAAAAAACAGTTAAAAACTGCGTATGACGGGCTATGGGAAAAAGTGAATTGTGTGCACATTTTCAAAATTCTGTGATCCCTACACTAAATCATATACTACTTAAGTTTTGAATTTTGAAAGGGAGAAAAAAAAACAAAAAAACTTCCATGTAATAAAATCGATTTTAAGGATAAATAAGCAATAAATTTTGAATTTTGAAAGGGAGAAAAAAAAACAAAAAAACTCCCATGTAATAAAATCTATTTTCAAGGATAAATAAGCAATAAATTTGGCTCTTATTACTTCCTGCCGCGACAACGTGGAAACGATAATTTGAATAATTGTATTTCCCACTGAATTCTAGAAGACGTGCACAGAAAATGAAGTTACATTTATGTCCAGAAGCAAAACAAGGGGCCATCTCAGCATTTGCTCAATGGATCAGGGAAACTGGACGAAAAACCTGATCGAGATGGGGGTCATTGACCCGGAAGCTGTGTTACAATAGTTGTTACAGGTTGTTTATACTCATTTATACAGTCAAATGGTAATTAATGCATTATGTATCATTGTTAAAATTAATGTTACTTTTCTTGTGATGCTCAGTATAGTCTCTAATTGTATAGAAACAGTTATGCAGCAGAAACGATTTCACTTGGGATTTAAACTTTTCTATTGAATTTAATCGTTTAATGTCATCTGGCAAAGTGTTGTAAAATAATGTACATGTATTGTATGTGAATTTTTTGAAATGAGCTGTTGATACTGTCACCTGATGAATATGATTTCTACGTCGAGTGTTATAGTAATAGACTTCGGCATTTTCTGAAAATATATTCCCGCCCTTAAGCAAGTCATTTTTAACAAAAACCACTGATTCGTAAATAAAAAGACACGGTAATGGTAGAATTCCTAGATTAATGAAGATAGGCTTACAAGAATCACGTGGGTGGGATTTGGTTATTATTCGTATAATTCGTTTTTGTAATCTAAAAGTCTGGGAGCTATAAGATGTATTTCCCCAGAATATTATGCCATATCTCAGGCGGGAATGAACATTCGCGAAGTATACACAACGAGCAGTATGAAGGCTGACTGAATTTGCAAGAATTCTGAACGCGTAGCATAATGAACTTAATTTTGTGTTCAATTCATTTAAATGGACGTTCCATTTAAGGTTTGACTGAATTGAGAGACCTAAAAATTTTGTTGCCTTAACATCAGTCAATGGTACACCGTTCATTTTCAATACTTCACAGAATTGTTTATTTGAAATGGAAAACTGCATTAAAACCGTTTTCTTTTCGTTTACTATTAATTTGTTATTTCGGAACCAATTTGAAACATCTGATATTGTACTATTTACGGTTTCTTTATTGCAAAGGGTGTTCGTATCATCCGCAAAGAGAACCGTTCTTCCGTTTCGAATCGTCGAGGGCATATCGTTTACGTAAAGTAGGAACAGAATAGGCCTAAAATCGATCCTTGAGGAACTCCACATGCAACGGGCAAAGAGTCGGAAAGGTGCGTACGTAATGTTCCATCATTCCAGTAAGGTATTTCAACTTTCTGAGATCGTTGTTTAAGGTACGAACATAACCAATCTAGAGCAATACCACGGATTCCATATGAAGGTAATTTTGAAAGTAAAATGTCATGATCAATGATGTCAAAAGCTTTTGAGAGATCTAAAAATAATCCAATAGGTGCCTCGTTTTGATCTAATGATGAGGCGACATCTTTAAGAAAAGAAAATATAGCTGTTTCCGTTGATTTTGATTTTCTAAATCCATGTTGGCAATCTGAAAGCGCGTCGTGTTTAGTGAGAAAGGTTTCCATTCGTACGTAAAAAAGTCTCTCTAATATTTTTGAAAAAACTGATAGAAGAGAGATGGGCCGATAATTTTGAATTTCATTTTTGTTGCCTTTTTTGAAGAGCGGCTTAATTTTAGCTGTTTTGAAAATATCTGGAAACGTTCCAGTGCATAAAGATGCATTAAATATGTGAGTTAACGGGTGTATAATGGCATACGCACAAGTCTTTAACAAAGAATCTGGGAATTCATCTAAACCGGACGAATATTTATTTTTTAGTTTACCGATTATTTTGAGAATTTCATAGGAAGAAGTTTCGGAAACGAACATTGTGTCTAAAATTTTGGGTGCACTGTCTGTTTTTGAATTTTGTGCCTGAAGACCCAATATTATCCCTGAATTATCCCAGACTCGCCACCAACCTTTCTCAATAGTTTATTTTAGAGCGGGGCTTTCCTGCCCCCTCCCTCTGGCGTCCCTCTATTCAGCGCAGGTGTGTCCCTCGGCGTCGCCTCCACGGCGCCAGGCACGCAAATCTGGGAAGAGAATACCAACCGCCCACATCCCCGACAGCATCCGGCTCAAGCGCGCGGTTGCAACGGTTTCCTCTGTCCTGACTGGCTAGAAAGCGTTGCCACGACGCCACACAGGGATATAACTCATCAGCAACATTGTTTAATCTATACGCAGGTGAAATGTTGAATGAATGGAACTGTTATACTTCTTGTGGTATTGAGATTGCAGAAAACTGTTTTTATAAATTCCATCTTATATGCAGACGATGAAGTTTTGATTGCTGAAACAGAAGATGAACTTCAACTTTATATCTACAAGCTCAGCAAATAGTAAGATATTTTAACTGTGAAATATCCTCATCTAAAACCCAAATTATGGCATTTTGCGGAAAGGAACCAGTGAGATCGAAAATAGTAGTAGAAAATCAGATTCTGAATCAAGTAAGCAATTTTAGTTATCTAGGAAACGATATATCGTACAACTTCGACAGAGGCATAGAGAAGAAACTCTCGCGGTTCCAGCTAATATGTGGATCCATAAGAAGAACCTTTGGTAAGAAAAGCCGAAAAGAATCACAGTTAAAATTCTATAAGACAATGTTAATACCAACCTAATAATAACAACAACATTTGTTCTGCGAATCTGGAATTAATAATTTATTAATACTTATTTAAAATATCAAGATAAAATGTGTTCATTTCTGGAGCATATTTGTTGAGAAACTAAAACAAGCAAAGTGTGTTATTATATCTACCTGAATAAATATTTTGAATGGATTATTTCACTTTTAAACAATTTAAGAAGAAATCACTGTTCTTATCAATACCATTTTCTTTCGACGCCAAACAAGAATGCGCGCGTCTTTCTCTTTGAACTCGTGGCCACGACGGTCTTCTCCTCTAGGTGGCATTACGGGAGGGGAGATTAAGTTTACTTCCCGACAGTTTACCTGCTTGAAACCGCCAGCCGCCATCCGACCCGCTTTAACAGAGTTGCCAGTGCAATTCGCTCTGCCTGCTATGGGTTGCATTTTAAACTGATCGCCCGGTACTAACGAACAAATGCATTTCTTCTGGAGTCAATGATAATTCTTTCTTTCGTTGTCCTATGCCCCCAGCCAGTTCAGTAGCCCCCTACAGCATGCGGGAGGGGGGGAGGGGTCCCAGCGTGCAAGTAGACAGGCCGACCCTGGCCTGGCCGCGGGTGCGGCGATGGTAGTGGCGTGCGCCGGCAAGCGACAGCGCCGTCGGCAGGTGACCAGGGAATCGGCTCCAGCGGATTCTGAAGATTGGTGGCCACGAAATCAAAACCACCCGTCACTAGCGATCAAAACCATGCGACACTAGCCAAGATTCAAAGCGGAGGGCGTGGTATTCAAAGTCTAAGTGAATCTGTTCATCCACCTAGCCTATTACGACACCTACGTCTCCTCCTACTCCACTGGCGAGGCAGCGTTCCATTCGCTCCTTTCGAACAAATGGTATCGGAGTGGCGTTTCGCTTTGCCCAATCAAATCTCGGCGCGTGAACATTGAAATTGTTTGTGAATGTGAAGGCTTGGCTAGGCTTCCCGAAATAATATTTAGATGTAGAATTAGATTTAGATGTGAAAGGTCCAAGGGATTGATTGATTGGTTTTGTCGTGTTTCCGGGCGCGTCAACTGTGCGTAAGTGTGTGCGTCAACTGCTTCGGTCATTAGTCTCGTTAGTGTAGTGCATGTTTTCCCCGGGAGATGGCGGTGATCTTCCCCCTCTGGATGGCGAGATCCGGCGCCGACCTACCGTCGGCCAGTGGGGTTTCCCCCTAACCAGGACTCTCCCACCAGCGGGGCACCGCCCCAGTCGGGACAAGCCCTAAGCTCCCGACCGGTCTCCCGGGATATAGTGCATGTTTGTGTGTGTGTGTAAGCGGAGAGGATAGGACAAGGAAGAGGAAGGACAGTTCGCGCGCGGTCCGTGGCCCGTTTGTTAGGGTACTGCTCCGGCACTCGCCTGGTGTTGATCGGAGAAACCTCGGAAAACTACCGATCAGAGCAGTCGGCCTCTAGAATTCTCCTCCTGACTGCGACTGAATTCGACCTAGCTGAAGAGCCAGTGTCGAAAATCCTGCCGCCGTCAGGACTCGAACCTAGGACCTCTCGGTCAGAGGTGCTGCAGTGACACCAGTTGATGCACTGAGCTAGCGCTCCCGGTGGTCCAAGGGACGTTTTCGGCGTATTTTGCATATATCACCGGGAGAAGTGGCTCACGGCATGAACTGATGTCACTACTGTACCTCTGGCCGGAAGGTCCTAGGTTCGAGTCCCGACGGTGGCAGGATTTTCAACACTAGTTAGATAGTTATGTCGAATTCAGAGGCTGTCTGGAGAATTCTAGTGGCCGGCCGTCTTCCATGGTTTCACCAATCAACACTAGACGAATGCCGGAGCAGTACCAAAACAAACGGGCCACGGAACGCGCGTGATCTTTCCTTTCTCTTCCTTTTCCTATCCTCACCCCTTACGGACACAAACTTACACATACATATACTACACTACCACATATGTCGGGAGACTGGTAGAGAACTGATTGTCTCGGCTGCTACGGTGTCCCCGTGGTGAGAGATACCGGGTTAGGGAAAATCCCGCTAGCCGACGGTAGGTCAGCGCCGGATCTCGCCATCCAACGGGAGATGATCACCATCACCTCCCGAGAGAGACAGAGAGAAAGAGAGAGAGAGAGAGAGAAAAAAAAAAAAAGAGAGAACATGCACTACACTTACAGGATTAACGACTTTTGCAATTGACACGCCCCGGAATCACTAATGAATCGCATATATCGCGTATTTCCGCGTACATTGCGGCCTTTTCGTAAAGAACGTTTAAAAAAGATACTATCGAATTTTTGTTGAAATCTCGGAATTTTCGAAACTTGCGAAAGTTTAATTTTTTCCGCGTCTTCCTAAGATTACAGTACTGAAGATAGAGATCTTTTTCTAAATGGAATCTATTGTTCAAAGATATCTTATAATAGATGCGCACAATTTTTCGAAAATATGAGTCGCTTTTGCGTAATTTTGGGTGAAATATAGACTCTTTTTAAATAATTATTTTCTCAATTGTATACTTGTACATATATAATTCTTCGGAAAATTAACTTCTCTTATGTTTTCTGATTTAATATAATCATACAAACCTTGAACAACTATGTTGCAAGATGTTGTTGCAATCATAATTAGTATATTAATCAATGCGAATGCCGTGGAATATAATTTTTCACCTAAAGATTGAGACCAAATTCTCAGAAAACACCAAGTACCAGGATACTGGACTTCAAAATTTCCTACACCAATTATTGGTAACGTAGAATATATTGCAATAAATATGCATATAAACGCGAGAACGAGCCTGCAAGCAAAAGATGAATGTATAAAATCCAAACACATAAAATGTAGTAATAAATTCACAAATTTAACCTTGTTGTGAGAGTGTTACATATTTTGATATGGCAATATGTGTATCGAATGGCAAGTAATCTTTCAATTGCCATTGTTCCAACCATAAACTGGGTGAGCAGGCCGAAGAAAATCATAGAAACAGCATGCATAGTACATAGTTTCCCCTGAAATGAAAACATTTTTTACTCTTGAAATTGAAGTAGCGATTATTTTGATCAGTACATAATACTCAGAAGATAAATAAAATATACGTACTTGGAACGTAATATCTGTCAAATACATGATCAACACAGGCGTAGTTGTTACAACTATTCCAGAGACATCTGCGCACAATAATGCTGTGACTAGCATCATAAAAGCTTTATTGCGATTTATTTGCTTGTGGCCTTTATTTGTTTCTAAACATATCAGAGCAAGTATATTTCCTGAAAATTATCATTTTAAGATATAAACCAGGATACAAAATCTGAAGAACGTTACGACAATAAGCATGAGCAAACTTAAACATTTTATTGTAGCACTATTATTTGCATTACCTAAGAGCCCAAACAGAGACAATGTTATTGGAAACACTATGTTCCTTGTGATTGGCATTTCGTCGGCAGTACTACTGTTCATATTCTCCATATATTTAGATGTTAGACGCTTCAATTGTTTTCTGAAACTGAATTTTTTTTGTCCTTAATTTTACTGAAGAGTCTCTTATTTTTTTTAGAAATAATTACGTTAATTGGACTTTATGCACATGTCCCAATCTGAGGCGTGGCGGCACAAGTCAAGTGGAGACCCCAAGCGGTGAAAATTTTGGGTCCCTGAAACCCAAGTTGAAATATACAAGTAAGTTGCATGAAAACTTTCTTAAACTATGTAACAAAAAGGAAAGTAATCAAAACTTTCATATCGTTACACATTAAATAAATTTATTTAAAATATTATAAAAATCATATATTGTTTATTTTTCATTAATTTACTTCTTTATTTATTTCTTACAAAATTAGCAATTATTTCGGCAGTGTCTACATGGTTTATAATTTCCTACTCTTTACACAAAACGGTCAATGTTTCTGGAGCTTGCTGGCGCAGTATAGCTCTGAAGGTCACAACATGATGGCCGAAACGTCAGCTCGATCATCTAAGATGCGGCTTATCCCGGACAGCCAAGAATAAAATGGACTAACCCACATCAAACATCAAAATCATAAAAGCAAAGTTTAACCCCCATTAAAAAGTATATTTTTGTTATTATGTTATGTATGGGCACGTTAATGTACCTTCAAGCATCTTTTAACATGCCACAGTGATTTGAGATAGCAATATCCCTAAATAAAATAATTCTATGTAACACAAGTTTCATGAAATATTCAAACCCATTTTTCTCTCATTACCTCCAAAGTGGGTTAGCACATTCTGACGCTCATAGCCTCAAATAATGTTCTCGAAAAAATTAAGTACTCTACTGCGAAGAAAAGTTTAAAAACTCTTATGCTCAGGTATGCGCATCTGATCTTTTATGATTTAAATACCCAAAAGAACAAGGTTTAATGTCTATACAATTATAAACGCCAATCATGGTAAATTCTATATTGAAGCTTAGATAACTTGAAAAAATGGCGTGAAAGTGAAATTAAAATTATTTACTATTTCAAACATCTAACGAGCAATCGAAAGCATTTTTTTTTTTTGCTTATCTTGAGGTTCTAACGAAAAGAAAAAGTATTCGAAAACACAATTCGTGAACTGATATGATTGAGTACCATTTGATACCACCTTCATATGAGTACCATTTGATGCACACTGGAGACCGACACGAGATGTACTGAAGTGCAACTGACGGAGCCGTCCAGTAACAGCGGAAGATCATTGTTGAGTGCAAGATGTTTGAACTTGTTCTTTTGCCGATTCAGAAGAAAATCAATACTCATTTTATGTATTATGGACCTTTTCAAATCGAACAAACACCCCAGATACCCTTCTGAGTACATTTGAAACTGGACTTTTTTCCAGCTAGATGGCCAAAATGACACACTATGAAGTGGAAGAAACTCAGCCGAGCATCCTCCAAATGAATTAACGTTTTGTGTGATATTTTTGTGGTATGTGAGAAAGGATTGGAGAAGGTAACGGTTTGTTTTGACGCAACCATGCTTCACTGTCTCTTTGTTGTTGATTCAATTCAGTTAATAATTTTGTTATTTACAGTTGTATAGTGAATGTTAGTATTTATATGTCGGAAAACTTCGAATATTTATTTATCAATAGTTTTTACCTTCAAAATCAAAATTAGGAAAACATTTTACAAAATGCAGGGAATAAATATTTTATTTTCAAGTAAGTTATGATTTAAAGAATTTTTATTTTTAAGGCAATTTTTTATCTTCACTCTAAGTGGCCTGTGTCTAGAGATAGTTTTTAATATTTCCTAATCCTGTGATGACGGGTGGCTCAGGTTTGTGCGGCGCCAGTCGATACACGTACGGTATGCATGGTGCATCATTTTACTCGTCCACGGAGATTTTACAATGACCGGTCGGCTGAAAAAAGTCACAAAAACAATGTTGCACCTTGTGCTTTCTTAATAACAAAAGGGGCAATTGAACGTCTTGCAACATACCGCGCGAACTCCCATTAGGTCAACATACGCCGACGTCAATATAAAACTGGAAAGGTACTGGAAAGGAATACGCCGGCGTGAACGATGTATATCGTTTGTAAACAATTACATAGTGAGCAATTTGCAGTATAACACTGGTCAACGAATTTCGAAGAAATTCCTGTGGCATGAGTTTCTAACTGAATTTAATAATTTTGATCTACTGATTTCAAATGTGAAAACTGTTTTGTTTTCCATGCTCTAGTTTTCTTGTAAGTCAAACTTTTGAATTCCAGCTGTGCGCAATCAATTTCTTACGAAAGGGCGCGCAAGAGGCTAGCAGGCAGACAGAATCCGAACGCCAACGCAAAGGAATTGTGTTGTAGAAGACATTGGCATATTTAGGAAGTTGTATTGGGAATGTAAGTTTTATTTATTGTAAGATTATGTCCCCAGCTTATCTCAAGATTATGTTATTAACAAGGATTTTTTCGGTATATCTTTCAGATCTAATTGTCTACAAGAAAACGTCAATGCATAATCCTGACATTTTCTGCCATATTTGTGGATACTTTATTCCAATTCGTCAAAGTCGAGATATAATATCATTTGAGAGATACGCTTTTAAATCATACTTCGCACTTACTCTTGTCGATCAATGCAAGAATTGAGCCTCTCACTGTGTGTGTTAAACCCGCAAAGAAATGCTGCATGAAAAGGAAACGTAAGGGTTTAATTTTTCCCATGACCTGCCGTGAATCAAGGGACCAAACTAGTGACTTTTATTTTCTCGTCAATACGATGTTTATTGGCAAGAAAAACAGGCTTAACATTTCTCACCCTATTCCAGGATTTGAAATGTAAAGTATGTTTTTTTTATGTGCACTCTCATGAGCTACAACTTTGAAAAGGTTTTACTCCACCTGAAGTTGAGGATAGTGACAAGAAGCCGAAAACAAGTTGTGAAACTGAAAGAATACTTTCTGAAACGGATGAGTATTCTTTGGATACCCACAGTATTGAACTACTCAATAGTTTTGCCAATTAGAGCTGAAAGATCTTGCGCGTGATTTGAGTCTCTCCAAACTTGCAGATGAAATGTTAGCCTTTAGATAGCAAGAAAAGAACCACTGAAAAAGACCATAAAAGTTCCATTCATCCAGAAACGAGACCACGCGCTTGTTTTCTCATTTTACTGAAGAGAGTTTGTTTATGGTCAAAATGTTTCAGGCCATCTCCAAGAATTAGGGATTACATTGTATTATCAAAATTATTGGCGTTTATTTGTAGATAGTTCTAAGTGCAGCCTGAAGGGTCTAGCGCTACCACTGTCCCTGCAGCAAACCTGGCCGGGAGGTTCTAGGTTCGAATTTCAACGGGGGCGGATTTTCGCCTCTAGCTACATAGCTATGTCGAATTCAGCCGTGGAGGAGAAGTCTAGCGGCCGGCTTCTCTGATTTCTGGCTAACCGTGTTTTTTATCAATACCAGGTGAATGCCAGAGCTGTACCCTAACATATGTGCCATGGACCATGCGCGACCTTTCCTTCCGATGGCTTGACGTATACTCTCCCCTTACACGCGACAACTTCACTGCTACTCATGGCAGATCATTCAGGAGCCTAGATCATGTCTCGGCTGGCACGGTGCCTAGCTGGGGGAGATACCTTCACAGGGGGAGATCACTTAACCTGGGCAAAATAAGTCGATTTTGCTTATGGGGTACAATGTGCTTTGCACGAAAAACTATGGCTGCTTCACTTAATTTTAGTTCAATTTGATATTAATTTTTTACCAAAACGTATTAATTTAGCGAACAATGAAGATGTTTTCGTGATTTCTCGTGTCTCAGAATTCTGCGATCTAATTTGTCAATGCCAATAAAGCCAGCACAAGAACAAATATCCTTCGATTTTGATAATAGAACGCGTGGAAAAACGCAAGTTCTCTTTCTATCCTGTTTACCAGGAGGATTTATGGTGGAAAACTTCTCCCTCCGTTGCTGGTACTACAAAAAGCACCGATAGTATCGGAAATTGGACGTCCTGACTGCACAACAGCAATCTGTTTTCTTTAAACGGACTTTTCTAAACTATACAAAAACATAAACAAATGTCCTTCGACAGCACATACTCTCTCGCATTATTTCTAAATGGGCAATTTTCGAAAATTCAGAGTTCAACAAAATGATACATACTTTTTTTTAAGCGCCCCTTGTTATATCAGTGGAAAACATTTAAAGAAAAAAAAAGTTGAGCGGTTTTTGAAAAAAATGTTTTTTATATAAGACTTTTTGACTGTATGTACAGTTTATTATTAATGACAAGGAACCCGTAACAGACATACATTTTAAAAAGTTAATCAACAAATTAACGTAAATCATAAAATATTTTCAAAGATTTTCAGAATGGTACTTGTTAATCAGATTTCGATCCTGTGTAAATTATTGTACAACGAACAATTTTTTGTTGGTAACGGACATTGCATATAAGTGAAGCATATAAATAGCTTCAGTGCCACAGAGCTTCAGACAGTGTCACATTATCATATTATTATTAATAATGAAACAAGATATTCAGATTTTATTGAAAACGCATGCATAAAATGCTCCACTTGAAAACCCATGTATAAAACAAATTAGTTTGCATTGCTGGAGAAGACCTGACCAATAGCTATCCTAAATAGCAGTTCCAAAGAAGCGTAACGAAACTCAGGACTATAAATGAGATTGATAGATCTTCGGGGGCAATCGACTTCAGCTGCCAAACAACCTATAGGGCGTATGTAACACTAAAATGAATATGTAAATATTGTGAAATATACGAATAAATTAATTAATTAATAAATAGTAAATACCCGTGCGATTAAGCCGCAAGGAAAGTTTAATTTCAGATGGAATCCTTTTACTTGTCCGGATTTTTATTTAACATATTCATCAATTCAGTCAGGAAGAGGAATGTATTCAGTCTGTAGTCAGGGTTGAGCAAAATATTTTAAATTTACTATTTAAATATTACGCCAAAATACTTCGTAAATAAGTATTATTTAAAAAATATTCAAAATACGTTAGATTTTGAATAGCTAATTAAACATACCCCTAACTACGCTACAATTATTGGGCGATTCGTCATAACCCGTTTCCAAATTTCTAATAGCATGGGCGCCAGGAAAAAGGTTACGATAATATTTTATTATTATTACTCTGATAAAAACCAAATATTGTCCCGCTAGCTGGGTCGATGGGTCACGTCAGAAATAATCGCTATCATCTATAAATAGCGATCCCTCATCGCTATAAAACCCGATCTCTCATCTATACAGAATGGCGAGGAATCTGAAAACAGAGATTATTTGATCTAGCTACTTATTAGCTTGAATTGGCCAATGAAAATCATTTATCTTTCTTTCAAAGAGAAACTTAATGTTTATTTCCTATCAAAATGCAGCGAATTAAAATGTAAAAATTTACAATGAGAAACTTTCTTTAGTCATGACCTGGTTCGAACCTTATACGACGATTCTGGTCTTCGCGTGCTCTTGATTGATGCTACCTCGAAGAAACGCCTTGCCTTCTTTCTTGAGGCTCCAAAGTCCCGAAGTCCAATTACCACGAATCCTCTTCTCTTCTTTAAAAACGAACACCGCCGATTCACCGCTTCGCACCACTCAAATATTTGTTCCAGCTCCACTATATTATGCCTGATGCCCGCTCTCTCCGTATAAATATCCAGCGCCTTTATGATTACACAGCAAAAAATTTCTCAATTCCATCTTCCGTTTACAGCAAGAAAATATGCAAAGTCCGGTATCGTTCGTGAACCGCACACATTTATAAGTTCAAGAATGATTAGAGTTCACTCGCGAAAAATTTCCAAGTCTTATTTTGATGCACAGCAAAATATTCAGAACTCGACACGTTCCACAAATCTTAGAAAGTATTACAAGATCACTTCTGGTTCTGCCACGAAAATATTCAGAGTCCGAATATGTCCCTCAAGTCCGATTCTTGCGCTAACACACCAAAATATTTCAAAGTCTGAAAACGTACTGTAGACCCCCGAACTTTTTACAAGTCCTAACATGCACAAATTAATCTATTCGCGAGCGAACTGCTCACCGTCACGACATGCGACCGAATGAATTTTATCGTCCCTTTAAACCCACAATGCCTCGCCTTTCGACAAAATGCCCAAACTTCCGTTTTAATAATCAGTTGACGCATCTTCAACCAATCCACAAATCTCTTATATTTCCTCCTACTCACGCCGTCACCTCCACGGTCAGATAAATGTTTGTTTATCCTGACAACAACCACGACGTCGTTACTAAGGCGCCATATTGCTTATTATTTGCCCTAACCATTTCGCCCATTTACGACAAATATTATGTAATAAAACATGTCCCCATATGTCACACTAAATACATACGTATTTATAATACTTCAAATACTCAAAATACTGTAAATACAATAAATTTGCATTATAACTTTTTTATTTCAGTAATATATTGTAATTATCAATTGCAATACTATTTAAGAAGCATACATTATCGAACAAATCACTAAAAACTTTCAAATATGAAACACTTTCACTTATACTTTGACAAAACACTTTCAAATATAAAATATATCAAAATATGTCTTACTCTAATAAAGGAAATTTCCTTTTAAAACGACTAGGTTTTCGAACAAATAATCAGACAACAAACTCCATTTGGCAATGTATACAACCCGCAAAGGAAAACAGTTGTTGAACTGGCGCTGATGAACATAAAATTGTGTTATATGGAATAAAAGTTTTTTTATTGTCGGATAATTGTTCAGCATTTTTAATAATTTAGACTTATTGTTTAAAAATGAAGAGAATTCAAGTTTAACTGCTGAAAGGAGCTTTTATTGTTGTTCCAATGAGGTACATTCACTATCGGAATCAAACAAAAAGAAACTATCTTCTTTATCTTCATCTATATTTAAAGTGTTTTAAGTATTTCTTTTTTAAATACACCTATTTTATGTATTTTAATACATCTCCAAAATTCATATCCGCCCCAAAAAACACACCGAAAAAAATTTTTTTTAAGTACAAAATGTGTTTAATATACGTATTTTAAATACAAGTATTTAAATTCTCCCCAATCTAGTCTATAGAGTATCCTCTACGTAGTCTAAGCTGGCGTGACCAGTTCTGCCCTGCTCTGCTCTCGTTTGCCCTGCACTGGCTTGCCTGCCTTGAAGCCGAACTGCCCAAACCCACCGGCACCTTACCACCGTCCTCGCCCAGTTACCTTGCTTGATCCCAATACTACCTGCCTTACCGTCAAGTTGTACTGATGTCGACATAAAAAAAGGTTTTTCTTTCAAATGATTAATGTTTATAAAACATAAACTTGATCTAATTGTTGTCTGTTATCCAACTCATTAGTTGAGTAAATTGGTTCCAAAAATTTCGGTATAGACAATGAATATTTTATTAAAACACAGGAATAATCGTTTTACATTCCACTTAGTATTTAATAGAAAATAATGGCGTGGCAACATTTTGAAAGTTAGTGTGCCTTCATCACCACGCCTCTACAGTCTGCAAAATGTTGTCACAATTTTGACGAAATAAAAATAAAAATTATCAGAATAGTTCTTGATAACATGTTGAGCAGGATTAAATTCCATAAAAGATGAACAAATTGAGCATTGATGTTATAATACGACATCTGAGTGTCATTAGTCGACAAACTCAATGTTCATACTACGGAAAAAATACGGGTTTTGGAATCAATTTACTCAGTTTAGATAACATACACAAAAATGTAACAAATTGTGCAGTCATCGGCAACTTCGAGGTTTCAAACAACACTTTATTTGCTAAGATTGATTGAGTAGTTCATGCGGAAAAGGAATGTTTACATAACATGTTTTAGAATATATATAGACACACACACACACACACACACACACACACACACACACACACATGATAATTACTTACGAATTTACAAACAAATGAAGAATGACTCAACGTTACTTTCTCATTTTAACTTTCTTGTATTTATAAACTAGCAATTTTGTATTCATAAAACGTCGGTTGGGCGGTCTACCACTTTAATTGCACAGTGGAGTAAACATCAAACAATTTTTTAACTAAACAAGTAAAACGGTAAATACACGATTCTTTTTACTGTATATTTTCAAAATAAGAAAATCTTTCGCTTTTTCCTAGGTGGATAAAACACATCGTGAGAAAAATCTACTGGCAATGCATTGAATATTCCTTTTTTGTCTCACTTTTACCTACCTGCTGTAAAGAGTAAACTATTATTAAAGAGATACTAATGTTGGCAATTGTAGAAAATGTATTAACTGAAATGTCTTTTAATATCTTAGCACAAGGTTCAAGAATACTGATGTACATAATATTCTCATGCCTAACTTTTATAGTACGTCGCTCATGTTTACAAAATACCGTAAACATTATTCACACCATTATCTAACGAGAACCGACACTCTCGTTTAACTTCAGTGTCTATGTGGAGTCTTCCCGAATGAAATATTACCGTAGGGACATAAACGTCCTGAATCGCTTGCGTGAGTATTTCAATCTTTCAAGCGTTCATTTTATGGTTATGGAGTAGGGCATGCACTTTCCAAGAAATAACCTGTTGCAATAGACGAATGAATGTCAAGAATGATGGAGAAGACATTCATGCAAAGGGAAATTTATATTATCTAACAACAGCCCGATAACTCAATTCATCTCTACATTTCTCCTTTTAGATGTATGAGTTCTTTGTTCCAACTAATAAAAAATAGTTCATTGCCAGGGCGGATTAATAGCTTAAGAGGCTCTAAGAATGACCAAACTATAGGATCTCCTAATAATATTAAATATATGAATTCAATATTAATACGAAAAGACACGTCACATTTGCCGTTTAGACATTTATCTTAATAGCTATTTATGTGTCTAAGGTGTTAAGTGGATATTTTTGCGCTGAGAACGATTTCCAAATCTGAGGGTCTCTTGCCCGAGGGATTGGAAGTCGCCTGAGGGACAAACTAGAGGTGCTACAGAATGGCACAGACTTTCTCGTAACAATTTTTTCTAGTTTCCTTGGCGTGGTCTGGCTTTTAGGTCTTCCTCTGGTCATTCTCTGCGCAGCTGCCATCTATCGTCACCGAAAGTACATTTTCTGGACGTTTTCTTAACTTTTCGGTAACTTAATAGTGGAATCGAAATATTAATTCAAGAATATTAAAGAAGAGTAAAATATCTTTCAAAATAGAAATATTCCTTCAAAATTTTGAAGCTGTTTTAAAGGAAATGGTGATTTAGCATTACTGTAAATGAGAAATTTTAAGCACTTTCTCACAGGAATCTATTGAGCTTTAGAAAAACTTCATTTGAAGTCCTTTCAAGCACTTCTACTCACAAATATAATAATGTATACGAATCTATGGAAATGGGCATATTAACGGCGTGAGAGATATTTCAAAATATTACATTTGTGTAATTTTTGAAAAAAAAGAATACACGAAAATTAATTTTATGTCATATTAAACAGTGCATTTAGCACTATCTATTGGAGAAATTTGAAGAAAAAGTCTGGAGCCATTTTTGAGAAAATGACGTTTGAGCGTTTCTGAAAATTCTGAATTTTGAGCTCATTTTTACAGAGAACTGTTGAGTTTTCGAGAAACTTTATTTGACATTATTTACAGCACATGTATTCGTAAATCTAATAGTGTAAAAAATTGCCTCTAGTATAAATATGACGACGTGAGAGACAAGTCCAAAAAATTACATTTTTGTAATTTTTGAAGAAACAAATGAATAGAGCAATATGACGTTTATGTCATCGGATAGGGTTAGTTGGGTACTAACCCTTCCAAAATTTAAAGAAAAAATTTGGAGCTGTTTTTGAGAAAATCATATTTTTGTAATTTTTTAAAATTGCAAATATTGCACGCTCTATTGCACGAAAACTACTAAAATTTTCAAAAAAGTCTACATGACCTTAATGAAAGAACTACTTATGGGTAACAAATTCCATTTGAAGGGATAATATGTGTGTTCAATTTTATAGTTGTAGGAAGACCTCCCAAAGAATTCAAACTTATGCAGTTTTCTAAAATTCCAAGTTAACCCGTGAAAATAGGATCTACGCCACCTTTATAAGTGTATTTTACTCCATTCTTGCAATAAATTTAAAGAAAATATTTGGAGCCATTTTTGAGAAAATTTTGAAAATGTCCGGGGGGATTCGTGTAAAGTATCCCGAAATTTTAAAGCACGTTTCTCAACATTTCAAAGCTTCAACTAGAGCCAGATGGACAGGGGTTTCTTAAATTTGGAAAAGATCGTACGTGTGATTTAGGCGGTAGATTTGTTCACATACGACAGACAGACACGTAGAACAGACGGACAGACGGACGGACGGACGGACGGACGGACGTTTTGAAAAACTACTTTTTCGATATCAGTGGACCCCAAAATGTGTATTTCCTTTGAAATCTCGAAATCGATTTTCCTCAGCATTTCATAACTTTCTCTATTCTTCGTATATTACTCCCGTATATGCGTATGTATACGAGAAAGTAGAATATCAAGAAGCACCCGTAGTGCATACAAAAAGTTACGGTTCTTCGTAGACTCGACTGAGAGTTCCAAACATATTTAAATTTCTCTTGCATCAAAGTACAAAGTCTCATTGTAATCGTCAGTTGTCAATACGGCGTCAGATAAGCAAAACATCGTGCATATCTAATAACGTACTTCACACTATTAGTGTTTCAAGAAAAATGTGTACAATGTACACAATTACCTAGGATACAGAATTACCTTCGAGATGGTGAGGTTTCAGTGGATAATTTCATCGGATTAAGTTGGTGTAGATATGGTTCGAATTAGGGAGGTTCGAGTTGGGGATGTTCGAGGCAGGTGCACGCTAGAGGGATTCGAGTTGTGAGAATCGAATTAGTTAGGTTCTAGTTTTTATTTTCTCGCACTTACTTCATAAAAAGACAAAGTATTGTAATCGTGAGCCAGAAAACAGCTAATTTTCGGCGGAAAAACTCGTATTGCCCTCCTGGTAAAGAAAAAGTGTAAATATACATAGTAAGTTACTTCCTCTAACACGTGGTGAAGCCAGAATCCATGTATTGTGGGTCCTTGTTACCGAAAAATCGATTGATGGCAAAACATCTGTCCGTCTGTGGCCAACGCTAGCACCTTCACCGTCCAGCCGATTATCTCCAAAATTGATGTTCCCCGATAGATACGAACAAATTCAAGGCTTTAGGAGTTCCAAACAGATATATTCATTTTTGAGGGTACTTTACATGAAGCCTCAAAACATTTTCAAAATTTTCCCAAAAATAGCACCTAATATTTGTATTAAACTTTGCCCTCGGGTACCGTTAAGGACTCTTAAAAATCTGGGATTTCATTCTTGTGGAAATTCCATATTTTTCGAAAATTGCAAAAGTGCAATTTTTTGAGGTATGTATCTACACAATAAATTTGAAAACAGAGTCTGTCTCAAAATATTAGCTCTTTAAAAAAGCCATGTACAGTTTTTTTAAATGAGTAATTTTCGCGTAATTTGGGCTTGAAATCAATGCAATGAAAAAAAACATTTTCTCTAAAACTGGTCCAAAATTTTCTTTATTTATTCAGCAGATAGAAGAAGCGACGCTTCAAAGAATGGGGTGGGTCTCATTTTCGTTGAAATCTTTAAATTTTGGAAAATTTAAATTTAGAAACAACGCGAGAAAGTATGTGCTGTTGGAGCCCCACTAGTATAGTTCGTATGTATTAAGTTTAATCGAATTCATATAAAAAACTAGTGGGATACAAAATGCCACAGACTTTCTCGTATAAGTTAGTTTCCTATTCTTTTGAGTCTGGACTAGCTTTTTGAACTTCCGTAATCCTCGTCTCAGGTATCATCTATCGATACCTAAAAGATCGATTAGGGCCTCTCGCTGTACCTGGCGCTTGCCTGGGAATAGTCCCAGTGAAGAACACTAACACGTTTCCAAAGCATCGCACAGACATATATCTCGATCCTGTATCTTTACATATTTCCTGTGGTATCCCTTGGCCCTATCTTGGTGCTTGTATCATTGTTCATGGATAGGGATCGAGTTCGTCATTTACACATTTACCTCATAAACAGTTACCTGTCATGAAAAGAAATTGTGAAAGCGATGGGTAGTAGAGGTGCATTTGGAATGCCACCATGCCACGAACACAACATAAAACATAATTTACACAGGTTTCGAAGGGCCCTCGTACCTTCTCCCGAGGCCTAATTACTTGGCAGTACTATTTGTACACATGTCACGGTAATGCATTATAGTCTACACGTAGAGAGTAATGAAAACTACAAAAATCTGTTAGCTTCATATGTATGATGGAACTCATTAGTGGACGTCCTAAGGTATTGGAGGCTTTCATGGACGTGGGCAGAGGAGGGAAATGCCCTCTTTAGATCTTAGAAACTTCAAACCACTGTCATATAAAAAATTTTACAACTTTGTTAAAATTTAATCCTTCTAAAAGTTAATACCAAGCAACATTTCTTGCACATCGTGCAAGAACTTTTTCTACCGTGTGATCTATGGATTATGAAATGATCATTCACCATCTTACATTGGGTAAAAATTTGATTACGATCAACGGAGGAGGATCAATTTAGGAGAGTGACACGAATTATGCTTATTGAGCATGATACTTGTTTCAGAAAAGGAGGGAAAATATAACTAGAGGTGCTACAGAACGGCACAGAGTTTCTCGTAGAAAATTTTTCGAATTTCTTTGGTGTGAAATGGATTTAAGGTCTTTCTCCCTTCTCTGGCCAGCTGCCATCTATCGTCCCCCAAAGTAAATTTTTTTGACATGTTCTTAACTTTTTGGTTTCGTAATAGTAGAAACGAAATATTACTTTAAGAATATTAAAGAAGAGTATAAACTCATCCTAAATAGAAATTTTCATAGACAAATTTGTATCC
>BLKR01005612.1:0-76372 GCA_011170035.1 Teleogryllus occipitalis | reverse complement strand
ATTTCTTTTCTACAGTCGTAAGAGGAATCAGATCAGAGTAACCCTTGTGTTTAATGATAAAAGTTGTTCTTGTACATAATCATTTATCTAGATTCATATGTAATTGATTTAATGCTGTTTCAAACCATTTAAGAGAAATTGCCTGTGTGAAATTTTGAACAGGAGTGTAAGCCGTTCAATTATTTCTTTTAAAGTATTACTTCATGGACAGTCAAAAGACGTTATAAAACAAAATTTCGTACTGAAAGGCTACGTAGAAGCCGAATGTCAAATGTGAATATTAAGTGTAACATTATTAATGATTTAAAAGGTATTAGAGCATTTTGAGTATTGTTTGTATGTATTTTTTTTGCAGGATGATTATTTGAACTGTGATTTGTGTGTCTCATAAGTGATATTTTTGTGAAGTGTACATATGTATTTGTTGCTTGTTTCTTGTAAACGGGGATCAAAGTTACTATCGCTTTAGTGAAAACTGCAGTTTAGGTAGGGAACTAGCTACCATAGTTTAACAAAAAAGTGAGAACATAGGAGGATATGTGAACTCCATTGTACAGAGAATTTCATTCGTTAGAATACATGTTATCTGTTATTTAAAAACTACAAAATTGTGTTTGCTTGTTATTTGATCATTAGTTTAGCAAAGACGAACCCACCACCGATAGGGAATTTTATCCATTAATTGAGGTATTCCCAGGTTTGCATGACGGTGTAACCACACGTCACGAAATAAGTAAATGATAGATTTACTTTAGTAATTCGGCGTACTACCAATCAGGAGGTAGGTACGTGACGGTTACAATATATATATAACAATTAAACTATTGTATTAAATTATTTGTTTCACTTGTTTCTAGTAATTTCCGTATTCTAATGCAACCTTCTGCTGATTTGAAAAATTAATATAGACTGCCTTTTTGAGCTGGTGACAGTAATTCAGACCAATCCGTTGTCTTGAAATGGTCACGTATTATTTTCTTTTCATGCTTGATTTAGGAAAATCTGGGCCATATTGCTTGTATATTACAAATGTCTGCGTCAAGAAATTTTCCCTTCTTTCGTTATGATACGTCAGCGCCCACGCACCAGCCTCACGCTTTGAGCAATTCGGTCGCGCGCCCTCCATTGGGGTACGGAGGATGTATGTTGCCCACGAGTGACCACTGCTAGCGGATGGACTGAAGTGTGACGTGATATCGAGTGATGGCAACTTGTGGATAATGCCAGGAAATTTTCGGTTGACAGAACTGCAACGAGGCTGAGAGTAGATACGATTGCCTTGAACGTTTTCGTGAATTTGTTGTTCTGATTTAGAAGGGTAAAAACAATAAATATCACTTGTGATGAATATTTAGAATAGTTTCTTAATTGTATTATTTCTGGTACGTTATAAATCTTTGTGAATTGTTACTTTTCTCCTTTCACTAAGATATTTGTTGATATTGAGCTAAGATGGTTGAGTAATGATCGTGTAGTAGGATTGATCTTTTTACAAAGCATAGAAATAAGAAATGTATTTGCAGTAATGAAAAAAACTTAAAAGGCTCATTACGTTAATCTATACTAGCGGAACCCGTGCGAAACGTTAGCTCAGTCGAACTCTTTTGCATATTTTGAGAGCCAGTGACGAGTTACTTCCCTCATTCCTTGACCCATAAATGATTTCGTGAATTGCCCCTTGACGTAAAGCTTTTCGCTTGGGCTGCTATATGAAGTAGAGAATGTAGGTTTCTGTGGTCAGCTCGCCAGTCATTCACCCGTCAGGTACTTCAACTGTTCATATGCCTTAACGGATCTCTCAAAAATACGTCTTGAATTTTTGAAAATCAAAAAAGTTTTAATGAAGCTAACCTTCATGAAAAGAATTTTAATTAATTGAATGATATAATAAATTGTATGATATAATTAATTCATGTAAGGTACCCCTTAAAATCGAATTTGAGGAGTTGTGGCAATTGCAAGATCTATTGGGGAATATTAATCTTACTAAAAAACATGTGTACGGTTTAGGCGCTTCTCTTGCTCCTTATATTCAGTTTTTACAGATCGAAAATCTACCGGAAAAACAAATACAGCCTTACCCGAGAGCCTAGATGGTGTGCATCCTCACAAAGGCGGATAATTCATGTGACTATCCTGTGGCGGATTCAGAGAGCGGGAGGGGAGGGGTTGCTTCGTAATTTTACTCAGTTTATTGAAAGTAATTACCATGTATAGATATAACATCGAAAATAGTATTCTCAAATGAATATATTCGTACTAATTTGGACCTAACAATAAAAAAAAATATTTCAAAAACATTAATGGAATGCTCGAAATGAAAATGCTCTCCCTCCCATAAATTACTTTCTGGGTCCGCCTCTGTCATTACCAGACCTGTCGGCTCAGCAGCCGATCCAAGAGTTCATTCCAGTCTCCTCCTGCCTTCAGAGACACTATTCCCCCCCTCGCAGCACATGTGCGTAGAACCAGCCCTGTTATCATTTGACACGCGACCCGCCCAAGGTGGAACGCAAGCTTTCGCTGCTCGCCACAGAGTGCAGCACAGAACGTGTCAGGCTCTGGAAGCCATTTCAAAATTGCATTTTTTCAGAATAAATTATTATCATTTAGAGCTAAAATATTTGTGATTGAAGTGATTCCTGCACGCTTGTGGACCACGGAATATAATTTAAGACTATATTCTCGTCACTCTGTTCAGCCGATTTTTCGAACGAAATATACAGAAAAAATGTGCTTCATATTAATATATGTTACTAATTTACAGTGTATCTAGGAATTGAAAGAAATCTTTTCAGATTCTGGTCATTTGAGAGATAACCGTGGCTTTGTTAGTTAGCCAAGAACTGTAAAAAAAATTAAAAAATAGTGAAACTGTTTAAATTTTGACTGAAAAATGCAAATACTTGATTTATATTTCATGGAAGAAGTATAAAATGGTTAATAACAATTTGAGTCATAATTCCACCAAAATCAACAGGTAAGTCAGATAAGTCAGGGCACTGCAGTAACGTTGACAGGGAAGACCTAAAGTTAGAGTCCCATCTGACTTTAAATTTTGGCAATAGCTAATTGGCAAGGTCTAATTCAGTCGCTGTCTGGATGGAACTTCAGTATTATCAAAGGGCCATGAGTCGCATATACAGTTTCCTTCCCCATTCTTTCCTTGTCTTTCCACTTATACACACTACAATATTTCCCCTTACACAGTATCTTACTACACCTGCACACAGGACGGCAGACAAAATGGGCGCTTAGAATTTGTACCGGCTGTGACGGTACCTTGCTGACTGTGATTTTTGAAACGGACCTCCCCCTCCCAAGTCGGTAAATAGGTCAGTTCTGGATCTTACATTCTACTAGGGAACACCGCTACATCTTCAAATTAAAACATGACATACACTTATGGAACTAATTTCGTGATGACGTGTCAGAAAAGCGAAATAATCAATGCAATTGACCAAATGGGAGATAATAACATTTACGTATGAAAAGGAGTCAACCTATGGCTGATATAACTTATTTTGTTACTGTCACAAGCATTTCAATTCCATTTTTTCTTTTTAATAATAAATAAATGAATTATAAGTTTAATAAGAAATGAGAAGAGATTTAAGAGAATATAGATTAAGATCTTTCGCAGATGTTTTTTTAAGTAAGGCAAAAGTCACATATAAGGAGAATACCAGTTTAGTACCAATTCAGAGAATTATTATCCAATTGATTATGTAATTTACATTGATTACCATGTACCTCGGTTATATCACATTTAATTTATTATATCCTTCAAAGACTAACTGTAAATATTTCTTGATATTAGTTTCAGGTAGAAAATATTTTTAAAATGGGTTTTTGTCTGGACGGCATAGCTTCATGGCCTGCCTTATATTCGATGTTTTTGCTGTTGCTATTGTAAAAGACAATTTTTATTCTTTTTTGCTGGAAAGTACATCTAATATTACATGAAATCAATTTTGATATGCATACATTGCAACTTACGATTGAAGCTATGCACTTTAACTCAGAAATCCTGAACAATTATGTTGCCTCAAGGATACGGGGCAGCAAACATTCAATAGCTTGTGTGTTCATGTAACATATTCCAGAATATAATTGAAACCTACGGCCACGCACCTGATATACAGCGCAAATGTTTGAAATAGTTCTCGCCCTCCAATGGGTGTAGATTTTTTGTGGTTTGTGGCATCCCAGACAAGAGCAAATCTAACATTCATGGAATTTAACAGAACAATTCTGCGCAAGTAATCATCAGCTACAGTTCGGGTGGTATGTCGAAATATATCTAAACCAGTATGAACTAGGGTGAAAGAGGTACACTGCGAAAACCCAAAAGCATTAATGCTTTAACACCAGGTCGTAATTTCTGAATGCCATTTCGCATGTATATTACGGTAATGTGTGTTTACGGTCTCAAAATTCATTATCGTATCTGAGTTCCATAGTATCTCAAATAATGGATGACTTTCAACTGACATCACACCTTTAAATATTACAAGAAAGCTGTTGTACTTAAGATATACTTTTGTGGCGCGATTTTATAATGAGGAGATTATTTGTATAATAAAAAACGGAGTTGTGAGACAAACTCAAATTACTAAAATATATTTGGGTATTCGAAAGTTCAAAATAAAACTCTTTCCCTACGCTTCTAGTTAATTTATCGTAAATTTCGTATTTACACTTGATACTACGGTAATCAGTCGTTTATTACATTTGCTTCAGATAAATTTTCATTGAAATTTTCACTGAACTTTGATAGCTATTTACAATAAGGTGTATAGCATACTGATAGTTCAATCGCATCGTATCAGATTTACGCAATATCATTCATTAGTGCCATCAAATGGAATTTTACGGAAGCAATCAAACGTCGAATTTTCAGTGATTTTTCTTCCACTTAAAATCGTAAAATCTATCGGATTTTTCATCCGCTTTTCGCGTCGAAATAGAATGGAACCTAAACTTAATGGGAAAATGTACTTACATTAAATTAACTTGAAACTGTAAAACCAGCTCTACTCTGAAAGGTTTCTCATTATACTAAAAATAAAATAAAAATTATTAAAGTAAATATCATCAGAAATTTGGAATCTTAAGTAATAAGATCGCGATTCTTGTATTGAAAATATTAAATAAAATTCATAGATCAACATTTCAACGACGTAAAATAAGCGTTACTTGAAATTTTTGTATGTAAAATGTGCAGCAACTGATAAAATGTGTTATCTCTGTAAGAGCTTGGTGCAAGGAAGTTAAGCTTTACTTCACTAGGGAAATCCCGCATTCGCAAATACTACAAAAGCGGAATGACCCCAATGAATTAAGATTAACATTTGGTGTTAACATCCTTTTACTAAGCTCTTATGGAGTTAAGGCATTGTTATCAGTTGCTCCACAAATTGCAGCACCTAATTAAAAAGTAATATAGTTTCAGTGAGCATATTGTTTTTCCTTATGGAGGTAGTTGTCCGTTGGAAACAAAAGAATGCTGTTGAATACCAGAACGTGAAGCACTTTGCAGCCCTTTAGCTCACACTCTGACACCTTGGTACATTTAATGATTTTCAGAAAAAATGCGAGATTTCCAACATTGTGCAAGTTCAGCCCTTCTTTCACTCTGGAACATTACTAAAAGAAGAATTTATTTCTCGTCCGTTCTTTAATGAGAGGCACATTAAAACTGAATCGGGTTTAACAGCTAGCCAGTGTCAACATAAATTTTAATAAAGACTTGAAAGTCCGAGAACTTAATCTCTTGTTCCACTTCTTACTTAAACACTGAAGTTCGTATTATTTCTCCGGCGTCGAGGGCGTTCTGCACCAAGTGTGTTTTAAGTCTGCTTTGCAAGACCCCTTTCCTCTACTTACGTTCACGTGCAACAGAACCAGTAGCATAGTTCTCAAAACTTCCTCAATAGAATATTCCTAATTACTCCCTCCTATAGAAATATCCTTCGACTTTAGTAATTATTTTGAGATTAATTTTGTGAACTGTTTTAGCAACTAACTTGTCACTTTCCATTGAAAATGTGACACGTTTCCATGATCTTCTTTTCTGAATTTGGAAATTGGATTCTTGGAAATTTACTCGAAACTGTAATGATAACGATATCTCCAAAGAAATACATCTTTTACGCCAGATTTCTTTTAACTGCAGGCACTCAAGTCTTGATGCTTTTCAAGACCCAAATGCATAAGTCTTCACCAAGTTTGACGACAAGGAAAAGATTACGTAGAAGAGGATGAAAAACATTTCATCTCTTATTATCATATCTTCATTACCTTATCGACGCACATGATATTAAAATATTCAATATTTATGTTGTGAATGTGAAATATAAATGTTTATATAAACATTTAATTGCAAAGAGATCTCATTTCTTTCTGAAATCTAGATATAATTTCACGACAATAATCAATTTGAATGTGATAAATAATTTGGTCTTGCTGGACGGAAACGTGTGTTAACACATTGCATTGGAATGATGCTTCAGCAGTCACTCATCTAAGGGGAAGAGGAGGAGGAGATTATGAGGCTTCAGCATCCCCCCCCTTCCAAAGCCAATGATGCATATTCAAAAATATAGTATTTACTAATGTTTTGCTCTAACGAAATTCATTCAATACACCAATTGTTAACGTTCTAAACAATAAACATAAATCAAAGAATAAAAATAAATTTTATATTCAGGAGAAATGAAAAATTATTTTTAAGAAAGCAGCAACTCGACTGCACCTTCAAGTAAGTTTAGCCTCGAATATCCGAGAGTCGACTCCCTAAATGTCGATTGCCTATACTATACCTAAGTCCCCCTCCTTCCCCTCCCGAAACGACTCATTGATGCGTCTCTGTGCTCAAGTATTTGAAGTTCACAAGTTGACCGTCATTTTGTAAGTTGAATTGAACTGAAGAGCAGAAATCTTTCCAAAATATCTACGTTTACTTTCTGCCCATAATTTGACCCAAGTCCATAACATGAGGCCTCCAGCTGGAAGAATCGCGCTTTGTCCAAGGTGGCCCTAGTATGCAGGAGTCCCAGTTCCCGCTGGTTGTCCTGAAGGCGGCCAAGCCCGTCGCTCCTGGCAGGTGATCCGAGCGACCGCGCCCCGCGCGCTCCTTGGGCCGAGGGCTTCTTGGCGAACGGGCAGGGGAGGGAAGGGGGAGGGGGGAGGTTTATAGCGCGGTTTATGACGGCGCGCGCGCCGGCCGCTGCCGCTAGTTAACGCGCGACGCAACGAGCCGTTGAGGGCCACGCCCCCACGCGCCCCTCCTCTCTTACCGTGGCGCGCCTTGTTCGCGGGCTTCTTTCCTCCCCTTCCCTTCCTCTTTGCTTCGGAGAAGAGAATCGGAAGTCTGCATCTGTGCAATCGAGTGCAATCTTCCAGTAAGTTTAGCCTCAAATACTCGAGAGCTGACTCCCTAAATGTTGATTGGCAAAGTGTCGATTGTACGAGTTGTCGATTGTACGAGTTGTCGATTGTACGAGTTGTCGATTGTACGAGTTGTCGATTGTACGAGTTGTCGATTGTACGAGTTGTCGATTGTACGAGTTGTCGGTTGTACGAGTTGTCGGTTGTACGAGTTGTCGGTTGTACGAGTTGTCGGTTGTACGAGTTGTCGGTTGTACGAGTTGTCGATTGTACGAGTTGTCGATTGTACGAGTTGTCGATTGTACGAGTTGTCGATTGTACGAGTTGTCGATTGTACGAGTTGTCGATTGTACGAGTTGTCGATTGTACGAGTTGTCGATTGTACGAGTTGTCGATTGTACGAGTTGTCGGTTGTACGAGTTGTCGGTTGTACGAGTTGTCGGTTGTACGAGTTGTCGGTTGTACGAGTTGTCGGTTGTACGAGTTGTCGATTGTACGAGTTGTCGATTGTACGAGTTGTCGATTGTACGAGTTGTCGATTGTACGAGTTGTCGATTGTACGAGTATACGAGTTTCACGCGACTAGGATGTTACACGAACAATTCTTAATTACAGTTGATATTTATGTCGGTTTTTGATTGGTTTTCTTACAACAAATGTAAGACAATTATTCGAATGAATTTAGTAGAATGAATTAACGCTAAAATATACAATAGTAATGTGATTCTGTCAAATGTTGTGAAAGTCTTTTTTCGTATTTTTAATTAAAGGGAAACTTTTTAAAAAATAAGAAAATTCAATTTGATGTATCTAAAATATATAAAATCCAAAATGTACTCCAACGAATTTTTTATTATTCCTGCCTCGCATTTTCAACTTTTCTCCTCTCGTCTTCAAATTACTGGAATCTTGTGCTTATACTTCCAATATACTTTTCCCTCTCCATGATCATTTTCTTTTCGTATTTTCTATACTGAATTCTGAATAACGTTACACTAGGAAGTGTAAAAACCAGCGTGTATTCTTTTATTCATTTCGTATCGCATTGCATTCACTCGTGGCCTTCTGCCGTTGGGCCTCTTTCGTTTCCTGCCTGCGCCGTGTTCCTTGCAACGCACCCCATTGCAGCGTGCGCGGTCGCGGTCAGCGCCTCGGGTCGTCGCGGCACGGGGGCACGGCGCTGGCAGCGGCTCGCGGGCGAAAAGTGCTCTCGCTTCATTTTTCACGGCGTAATTTGCGGTTCTGTTTGATGTTTAAGGCCTCGTAATGCCGCGCACGATGTTGGTTCAACCCTCTGCGTAAACAGTCGCCATTTTATGCCCAGCCGCGCGCTCAGGTCCCACCGCGCCTGCGATACAGCGCCGCGACGGATTCTCTAGATCACCTCCCCTCCGGAGGAGCAATCTGGAATCGGCAGGTGAGTGAGAGAATGGATCCGGGTGGGCTCTTTTCGTTTTTTCGGGGGTTTAATTTGAAAGTCACTTGGAAGTTTCAAGGTGTGTTTGGTTTAATGAAGAACAGTTTTAATTGCTCGATTACTACCATGCCTAAGATCAAGAGCGTTAATTGGGCAAAATAAATTTTTGTAATAAATAATATATTTGGAAGTTTCTTCATAGAATCGAAAGGAAATGACAAAATACTAAAACTTGATGAGTTACTGAAATAATTTTTTCAATAGTGTTCTTTTCTTTTAGTAGGAATAGATTTTAATATTTCAAAACGGCAAGTTCACAAAATCTGAGTGTGAATATTACATAACTATATGTCTTTCTTTAAATTTATAACTCCTACAAAGAAATATTAGCAAATAATGGTTTGAGAAGCAAATTCAAAGTAATGCATTTTAAGTTTAAATAAAATGACGTTTGGTCAGCTATTATTAAATTTAATTTAAATATTTTAAAATTAAAAATAGAAACAGCTATATAGCAATAATATATAGAAATCTTTTATCTATTTTCTTCTAACATGACGCACGTATTCACATGAAATATTCAGAAAATCTAAGTTCATAGAGGAAAAAAACAAAAGCACACGCAGTCGGAGTCGGAAGGAAACGAGAAACGCGACTTGAAAGGACGTGGCCCCGGGGAGTGTGCGCGTAGAAACGCTGGCGTTGCAGCAAGCACTGCAACCTGATGCTGCATATGACAAAGCGAGCGGAACTACGCCAGAGGTCGCGCGCGCATTCTGCGTCGGGCGCTTTGCACTACTCAATAGCAGCGATCGCTGTCGCCCCTCGCGAGAGAAGAGTATTGCTTGCGCCAGACGCCAGAGGCGTGAGTCACATAGCATCACGTGACCACTCGGCTGCGCACAGCCACGATGCTGCGGTCCGTGGTGACTCCTGTTTCGAGCGAGTTAGAATCGATTCTAGTCGCGTCAACTACTACTGAGGTAGTGTGTCCCGAACGTGTAGTGCAAGTTAAATCCCGGGAATTGGCGGTTTTCTCCCAGCTCGATTGTGAAATCCGGCGCCGACCGACACGTAGGCTCGCAGGTTTTCCCCTCTTGAGGCATCTCTCTCCAGCGGGCATCTCCTCAGTCAGGAACAGCTCGATGCTTCCGGCCGTTCTTCTGATATGAGTAGCAGTGTATGGAAAGGGTGAGTATGAAAGGGGAGAAGGGGACACGATAAGGTAAGAAATATCCCGGGCTGTCCGTGACCAATTTGTTAGAGCACTACATTGGCGTTCGCCTGGCTTTTTGCGCAGAATACACGGACCACTACCAATCAGAGCAGCCAGTCGGCATAATACTTCTCCAGACAATGGCCCAATATGTAGCCAGTGCCGATAACGCGCCATCGTCGTGAGTCGGGGAATAGAATCAAAGAATTCTGAGTTTCTGCGGCTTCCCTCGTTCACTAACGGACCAATATGTAAAAAGTCTAAGCACGATCAGATTTTGATGCCAACTATTGTTCGAACAATATTTCTGTCAACTTGACAGTTACTGGCTGCCTGGGGAGAGGGATTTCCGTTATGCAATCAGAGGCTTCACATTCTGATAATGTCACTGCAGAGTTGCCGATAAGTGAAATTAACAACCCGAAGCAAATGAAAATTGAAGAGCACGAGTACTTCATTGGTTAGGCATCGTGTTTGCGGTTCTGTGTCGTCTACTGTCGTTTGCTCTTCTTGCCATTTGTTTATTTCTACTGCTGCTACTTCTATTTCAATTGTGAACTTCATTTGTATGCATTTCAGACCCACCTCAAGAACACTGCTTGCAAACAAAATGTGAGTGTTTAAGAAAGAACTTAATCAAATACTTCCTGAAGAAAAATCTCCACGCTACTTTTAACCGAAGAAAATCAATTGGGTGTTAAGTTGTTGCAGGTCTAAAGAGAAACCTACATTTTAAAACGTATCGGTTAGTGCGGAATTGGAATATAGTTCTATAAGACGTAACTTTGAAGTTGTAATAAATATATATTTATAAAGTCGTATTTTAAGCGAAAAGTATGCTTAAATAAAGTTGTCCATCGCATTTAAGTTTTCTTCGCAACTTTTCTACAGTTGACCTCTTACATTAGTATCCGTTATTAGGTTCCTCGCCCATGTCAGTACATTTCAAGCACATACGTAATTATACGAGAAAAAAATGATTAAAACAATTAAACTTGCCACATTTTATCAACTTTGTGTACTTGGCTTCTTACAATTCATATTTAACCTTACATCTTCTGAAATTTAAGGTCATACAAATTTACGTGAAGCCCAAAATTTCACATTGAAAAGAATTCCGTTTAATCGACTCTCTTAAATTTCTTTCCGTATTTTTTTCAAAGACAAGTTTTTAGCTAGCAGCGAAACGTTGAGTAAAAACAAAAAGAAATATGAAATGCGTGCCTTTCTTTTCAAGCACAGCCAATGAAGTACTTGTTCTTTCGGACATATGGATTTACGTCTGTGATGTTCGTCGTTTGAGAGAAGCCATGAAGCTGGTTCCTCGCCAGGAGTCTAAACGGCAACGTTGCGAAGCGACATATTTCGTGTGGCAACGTCGAAGGAATGTCCCGCGTGGAACTGCAGTCTGAAACCGCATCGTTGAGCTGAAGGGGTGGAAGGGAGGGGAGTGGAGGGGTAAATGTAGGTCGGGGAGAGCCGGTCGCAAGAGGGGGCCCATGTGGAAGTCGCCCTGTGAAATGGAGCGTCGTGTCGTTGGTGCAGTCGGGCCGGCCGCCTCGGTGATTGCTGTGACAAGGTCGTAGCGCAGCTGGGAAAGGAGAGCGGCAAAAGAGGCGGAAGAAGCACATCGAGCGAAAGGGGACATTGCGGGTCGTTACCAAGCAGAAGGAATTAGCGCGATATATGTCGCTGGAAGTGAATGGGAGATGGAGTGGATTGGAGGGAGCGAGAAAGATGTTACACGATGGTGATGGTAATGGACCTTGCAAATGGTAATCGGACAGATGAAGTGGTCGAGAAGGACAATGTTCGAAAGGGAGATACTTTTTATTTGTAGGGATACTCGAACTCTGTTGCTAGTTTTTTTTATTAAACCTGATTGATTAGGTGCAAGAACTAGTCGGTCATTAATGATCACTACATAAAGCTCTTACATATTACAAAGTACACTAATACTCCCAAACAGTTCACAACATATTAAACATTTATTATTTTCACTATTAAAGAAACGTAATTTAAAAATACGAGTAGTTCTTTAAAAACTAAACAATTTTTATTTACAATTTTTGGTAAGTATTTGCAAATGTATTTCATGATTTACACACACACACACATATATATATATATATATATATATATATATATATATATATATATATAGGCTATTTCATTCATTCGATGTTAAGTAAACAACCCTTTACGGTTAATTACAATACAAAAATATCTCATTATTTTGCGTTTATTAAAGAAAAATGTTTCAATTTATGTAAACATATGTATTTTTAGATAATTTTGTGCTAAATTTACACACATCCTATGGACTATTTTATTGTGTTATTGCAGCAACCTAATAGATATAACATACAGTAATTGAAAAAATTAATTTTCCACAATGATAAATAGGTGAAAATAAAATTTAATATTTATGCATTGAAATAAGAAATTATTCATTACATGAAGAAAATTATTAATTACATGATTTGAAAAAAAATATTAAATTTGAAATACTTTTACATTAAATGATTCTGTGTATAATATATTTGTAAAAACCGAGCAGATAAAAGTATTTATTTATGTTACTAGCGACAAAAATGTACCATTATTTGTTAGTGAGCATTTTACGACTTGAATGGGACAGCGAATATCATACATTCTCACCACATTTTTAAATGACTGTGAATCGTTTATCAAAGGATTTTTAGCAGTTGCAATAGCAATTCATTACATTGTAAAATAAAACTAGATACAATTTAATCTAAAGCATAAGCACAGTTCGCTACTTATCACAATAATTTAATACATTATTCGTACAATCGATATTGTAAGCATTTTTTACATATTCACTCTAAAATGTTTTGGAGAATAGAGTTTTGGTTTCGCGCAGTGCTTTGTTCTTTCAACGCAGCGTTATAGTACAAGCTGTCAAAACTTCCTTATTGTTTTGCTATCTTAGATTACAGACCGAGTATTCTTGCTCCCGCATTGTGATATCGGGAGGAGATTTTAGTGTTATTTTAGTGTTTGAAGCTGTAACGTTCGCGTGAAATGAGCCCCAAAAATAGGAGGGACAAAGATAATTTTTCTATTGATTGTTCACCACGCGAATGCGGTACGATTTTGCTAACTTTGAGAAGATTCAATCCCTTAGGACCTTAAAAGTGTTCGACAAAAAGTACTTAAGATTAACAAGCGTTGGAACTTATGCATTGGACTGACTTAAGAATGCTTTATGTTTATCGCATTAGCCGAAGGTCGGATCCCCTTCATGAAATTCAATAAGCGAAGCAAAACATCATTTCCAAGTATTAAATAGTTTTATGATGACAATAAATTAGAGGTTTTTATCGTTAAAAACCACATTAATAGAATTTGATACATGACAACATGATAATAAAAACATTATTACAATTTAAATTTTATTTTATATGAATTAATGTTATTAATAATATTTAAGTAATTTTATTATTATTATTATTATTATTATTATTATTATTATTATTATTATTATTATTATTATTATTATTATTATTATTATTATTAAGGTCCTTACGAACGTTACATCAGTGAGAAAGTTATTTCCTTTTACCTTAGTAGTTAACGTTAATCGATTTTCATTCAAGACATTAAAGATCAGATCATTGCTATGATTTTCTACAACAAAGCAAGACGTATGGAAGGTGAATGGCGAAAATATTATTTCGAGACGCAGCGAGGTCGGATCGAGACGTGGGATCAGTTTGCAATGTAGTGGGTCGGCCCAAGACGTAGCGGAGTAGGATGGAGGCGTAATGGTGTCAGATCGAGACGTGACGGGTCAAATGAAAGGTAGTGGGGTCTGTTCAAGGGGGAAGCAGGGTCGGATCAAGGCGTAGCGGGGTCGGATCAAGGCGTAGCGGGCTCGGAGCGAGACGTAGTGGGGTCCGTTCGAGGGGGAGCGGGGTCGGATAAATGGGTAGTGGGGTCGGATCATGGCGTGGCGGGGCAGAGCGAGGAGTAGTTAGGTTGGAACGAGAAGTGGAGTCCATTCGGATCATGGCGTAGCGGGGTCAGAGCGAGGCGTAGCCGGGGCGGATTGAAACGCAGCCTGATCGGATTGAAGTGTAGCGAGGTCGAAACGAAGTGTAGTGAAACGAAAGTAAGCGGCGTGGCTGAATCGGTGCGGGCCATCCGAGTGGAATCAGAGGAAAAAGAAAGGCGGATTGAAAAACAAAAAATATCGTAGCAGGCGAGTCCAGCGAATGAAGAGGAGAATGTGGAACAATGCTGGAGCGGACCCGGTGCCCGGGGGGTGGCGCACCGCGGCGGAAAGAGGGGTGGCGATGGAGGAGGGGTGAGGACAGTGGGAATGGAGTGGTGATGGTAGAGGGAAGAGGGTGGAGCGAAAGGGGTGGCGGTGGCGGAGTGGAGGGATGATGGCGGTGCAAAGGGGCAAGGATGGCGCGAGCTCGTGCAGCCGCTCGTGAGTGCTCTGCTCCGCGGAGGCTCCATTTCTGTGCTGCTTTCCTCCGCAATTACGGCGCTTAATAAAATGGAAGTGCCGCTCGCGGCGGCTGCAGCGGCGACGACTGCGCCGTAAGGGGAGTGCGGGGCCGCGAATGTGGAAATGGGAGCGATAGGATGTCGGGGAATGAGATGCCGTGGTGTGGGACAAGGTAGTCTTGGTCTGAAGTAAATGAACATGAGAATGCGAATCGGAAAATATCAGTGGAGGGCGCGCAGTACGGCGGGGAAGCAGGAAGGATAAAATAATTATCAGAATCACAATACGCGCTGCTGGAGGTGAGGGCTTTGTTATTCCATTCGTGTGTATTGTGAGATATTTTGATTCGTAACTACAGAACTGCTTTGTGTGTTCGATCAATGATGTGAGATAAAATGCAGCAAGTTGAAGTCGATGAGAGAGGACAAACGATATGATAGAAATCGCCGTCATTCTCAAGCAAATGATGGTAAATATTGCGAAACTTTCTCAAGGTTGGCAACTGATATTTGACATTAGAGAAGGCTATGTAATACAAATCTTTCAGATTCTAGAGGTAGTTCTTGGATTTAACATGAAACCTGAATTGCGTTTTACAAGATGTGAGAAATAGATATGATTTGCTTGGAGAACTGAAAGTAACTGTTAAAGCAAGACCTGTGAATATTTGGATTGCGAAACACAAGATAATATAGGCATAATGAGAGTGAGCTGGTCCCTTGCGATTTTTTGGATCTTGTAAATCATTGTTCTTGAAGTGAAAATAGCTTTGCACTAGGACCTCACTTCGATCCTTGCGGACGAAGCATTCTGCAATGTGAGTGAATCATTCCAAACCATAATTGAACATCCAAACAGAATAGAATATTTATTACGCTACTTAGTAATATATAGAAATATTTCCGGTGGTCGCGTTTTCTAAATATTTACTACAAATACACAAAGCCATCAATCAAACAAACATTATAATATTTAATATTACTTAATACACTTTTACAAAATTAATCTTCTAACCCCACCGTGCTAAAGCTGACTTACTAATATAAATTTACAGTTACAATATATAATAATTTTAATGTTAACATATTCTAAAGAAAATGACAGTTTATTAAATCTACGTTTAAATGTTGTGACATTCTGGGGAAAAGTCTTCAGTACTGTTGCTGATAATTCGTTCCCATTTTGTATTGTTCTGTTAACAAATGAGAATTTACCTGCATCTGTTCTGTTTCCTTTGGCGAATATTTGAATCATGATTCTTCCGCACGACGTGTGTTGGCTTTGATAATGTTTCCCGCACCCCCCCCCCCCCATGGACGATCACCTCTTATTCATTTGAATAAAGAACAAAAGCGCGATTTATCTCTGCGTTTTTCCAAAGGTTCCCACCATATAAATTCAGAATTAGAACGTCCTCTGCTAAAAAATTGCAATATATATTTTTGTACCTTTTTTTGAAAAAAATTATTTGCCCTAACGGTTTGGGTCTCAACATATGGAATCATTTTCCAGTATCAGCCGTTCTAGAGATGTGTAGTTTAATTTATTTGATTTTGTATTTCCTTTCCCAAGTACTCTAATTTGAAAGTGAAATGAATTTCACACCTTTTTCACTACGTAATTAACATGTTTTGACCATAGATGTCATGTTGTAGACAATGACGTAGTAATTTTACCTCCTGACCCCCGAGGTACAAAAACCTCATAAGGCACATCGTTTTATGGGACTTCTGTTGAGAACGCGTGATGTGGCGTGATGTGTATTGCGGGTTGCACGTGCGCCTGTTTTTAACCATTACGTCAGCTTCGTAGTATTTTCATTTAGTCTTAGATCTGTTTAATGTAGGACTAGGGGTAATTTGTTATATAGTAGCACAGTTATGGGAATTTGTGTCGAAGCTTTTTTATAAATGGTACAAAACCCTTAACGGTTAGCGATTGTTGTACCCGAGTTTACAGATTCAAATCCAATCGAAGACGTGGATTTTTAAGGGCGACAAAATCCATCGTACTCCTTCCTTTGGAGGGGAAGTACAGCCGACTGTCCCATGTAGTAGATTTGATGCATTGAAAAGATCCTCAACCCTATAAGAAGCTTCTGAGCTAAATTAAAAATGCCTGTTTTGTCGCCTGAGATACCTTCTTTCTCCGCAAGGTGGTGATAGGAGCATACCGAAATTTGCGTGGTCAGACGTATGAGCGGGCCTGATGGTCCGAGTGTCGCCACATAAAATAAGGCATTGACTAACTTTCCTTAGTGTATTTAGCAATGATATCATGTAATAGAGTTTTTGTTTATTTTGATGGTACCGATACTGATGATTTTTCATGTTTTGAAACGCTCAAGTTTTTGCGTTAAAAATGCGAGCCACGATTTTAATGTTAAGTAAGGTTCAATTACTCACAATGTAAAGGGACAAGGTTCATGGCGACATGATAACCCAAGCTTCTATTAGCCAGGTGTAATACTTTAATTCACAGTTCGTCTAATTAAATACTCTACTTTATATATACTCGCAACTGCCGTCGGCTGCCTTGCATAAAATATGGGCTGCGCCCATGTAGTTTTATTCTCAAATTACACAAATGCTAAAAATAGAACTAGAGAGGCCAATGAAATGTTGGCAAAGCGTACGGTTAGACGATGTGCTGAAGAGCGAGCTATGTGCGGGAGAACGACGGAAGTGCTGACTACAGCGGTGTAAGTTTGCCAGAGACAAGGTTTAGTAAATGTTAGTTCGAGGATGTTAGAAGTGGACGGAAGAGAAGTGGGGTCGGGAAGCAAACAAGAAGGGCAAATTTGGCTACCGTAGTGGTAATTGCGGAAGGGGGTGACGAGAAACCGATGTGACGCTGAGTGAAATGGTTCTAACAATGAATCAGGTTGATCGAATGGGTGTAGCGGTTCATATGTGTCACGACACATTAACTGTTTTACCCAACATTGTGAACACGTTTCGTGTTTAACCGTATCCTAAAGGCGCAAAAAGATGCCCAGTTTTTCCCGTTCAGATTTACGTTTTGTTTGTTCTCACCTCAGCGGCCGTCTGACCTCATCGCACTGCATTTCACGAAACGTGGTCCATTGGGCCCTTGGGATCAAGGCTAACAGGCCATTATTTGCCTTGTGGGCGGGGGCGCTGAAACGCGTGCACTGAGTTCAACAAGGCTGCCCTCGAAAGAGGTTCATGTACGCAAATGGAAGTTGCGGGCAACGATTTATTTTTTTAAATGCTAAAAGCAGTTAAAACTGTGTCTGATGTACTGTGGGGAGAGGCACTATCTCTGCACGTTTTCTGGAGCTCTGTGATCCTTCTATTATTCATTTCCCCCTAAACGTGAATTTGGAATATATGTAGCAACTACCGTTTTCGGGAAGAATGAATTAGAAAATATTCGCTCTACTGTAATAAAAACCAAGGTAAATCAGCCATAACGTTCGGCTATTTTCTCTTTAGTGGCCTTCGTGACGGAATCGATTTATTGCCACGAGAATATGGAGAATGAGAATTAATATATTCCCTTCTGAGCCAAGAAAACGTGCAAGATAGCGAAGCTTACTTTGTGTCCAGAAGCAAAACAAAGGGAAATCTCAGCATTCGCTCAAAGGATCAGGGAAAAAGGACGTAAAGTCGAGTTGAAGAAACCCTTTTCGAGATAAGATAAACTTGATCAAGATTGGCGATACAACAAACCCGTATCTTCAAAACCATCAGAAAGCAGCAGGTTTCCTTTTTGGAAGTTTACCCAACCGACTGTGATAGAGAACGCTCGTATTCCCCTAAACTTGTGGAACAGAAAAGGCAAAACTGTCCATCTCCGGCATATGTGAGCATCTTCATTGCGAGAACCAAATTAATAATATTCTTGGAATAAAAGATTAGGGTAAGGGAGATGGATGGCATATGCCTACGTGATGGACACATTTTGAAAATGAAAGCGAGCAAACGCAATTCACCGCCAAGCGGAGGATGTGGCAGTAAAGGATGTAACGAAATGAAAAAATCTTAGAGGTGAATGTAAAAGATGAGTTCGGTGAACAGAATTGGCAGCAAGAAATGAGAAAGTGAAGGCGAGCGTTCTACGAGTTCCAAGAAACGACTTGATTGATGTTCACTTCATAAGTCAGTTTACAAAGTCAACACAACGATGTGTCGTGTACAAACCTTACCTTTAACTATTATCCTTTCATCAGTTGTAATTAGTACACCACTTTCATATATCGGTCATTCCGAAATAATGGCTGATTTAAATAGAAGTTGAATTTTTTACGTAGGGCACTCATGTCACATACCTGGATGTTGATGATACAATTTATCGCTCTATGAAGATTGTGTGTGATTAGAGAACTGACATGATGCGGGTGAGTATTTCTCGCGCCTTTTTCACCAGTGATACGTACACTTAAATGAACTTCAATTCCACGTATGTTGGGAGCTCAAAGCTTGTCCCGGCTGGGGCGGGGCCCTCTGGTTGAAGATACCTGGTTGGGGAAAATGCCGCAAGCCGACCTGTAGATCGGTGCCGTATCTCACCATAGAGCAGAGGAAGATCATCGCCACGTCCCGCGATAAAAGCATGTACTACACTTACGCGAATAATGACCCTAGCAGTTGACGCGCCCGTAAATACTAATCAATCCATCCACCAATGTTAAAATACTGAAAGGAGCCAGCGCGGCGTAGGTAAGCACCTTTGAACTTGGGAGGCGGCGGAACCATCGATGGTGCTGCTCGTGGCGAAGGTCAGTGTTGGTAGGAGAATGATGCAGTGCAGAATGGCGATGGTTGAGGACGACGAGGACAATGTTGTGGAATGTAACGATTTAAGACAGTTCCAGAAAAATCAATATCCGTAAAAATGCAAGTGTCATGGCTGTAAAAGGGC
Organism: Teleogryllus occipitalis; assembly: GCA_011170035.1. Classification (NCBI taxonomy): domain Eukaryota; kingdom Metazoa; phylum Arthropoda; class Insecta; order Orthoptera; family Gryllidae; genus Teleogryllus; species Teleogryllus occipitalis. The sequence goes on along the minus strand of BLKR01005612.1, from coordinate 56,977 downwards.
AGGAGGAGAGTGAGACGACAGCTATCATAGACGTGATGATGACGTGGATGGGAAGCGAGAGATACAGAAGGCGAAGGTGGTGACAGTTGCTTCGGAGACGATACTGGAGGAGCAATGCCGGAGGAGATGTCGGACGACTGGATGGAAACGGCGGGGATTATACAGGAGGAGCGAGCTGTACGGGGTCGCACGCCACTATTGACTCATAAAACGTGCTGAGACGCGATGATGACGTATGCGGTGCGATATCGCGGGCAATGACGCTGGGAGTGCCACACCTGAGATAATGAATGTTCCCCGGTCAGGGCGTCCATGGCCTAGGTGAAGCGATATGCAAACGGAGACACTGAAAGGAAGTGAGTGGCGCGACCTGGGATGAGAATATGGACGCTGCAGGGCAAGTGAGAGGGCGAGACGGATGCGTAGAGGGGAATGGGGAGAAGCACAGAAAGGAAGAGAGCGGGCAAGCACCGGAAAGGGAGCTAGTAGGGAGCGAACGGGGCTGAGAGCGGGCAGAGCTAAAGACCGGTATGGCAGAGAGCAGGCACTGCAAAACGATCGGAAGAGGGCAGAGGGTAGGCAGGGCAGAGAAGAGGCACGGGGAGAAAGCAGGCAGTGTAGAGAGCGGCGAGGGCAGAAGGCGGCCGGATCAGAGAGCTGGCAATGGAGAGAGAGCGAGAGGCGTACAGAGCGGGCGAGGGCAGAAGCCAGGCGGGGCTGAGAGGTTGAGCGGCGTAGAGAGCGGCGAGGGCAGAGGGCGGCCGGGGCAGAGAGCGGGGAAGGGGTGAAAGCGGGAGAGGACAGTGGGCGGGCGCGGAAGAGCTGGCAAGGGGAGAAAGCGGGCGGTGCAGGTAGCTGGCAAGGGCAGAGGGCAGGCGCGGAAGAGAGCTGGCAACGGAGAGAGCGGGTAGCGTAGAGGACGGGCGGGGCAGAGAGCAGGAGGGGCAGAGAGCGGGAGGGGCAGAGAGTAGGAAGGCCAGAGAGCGGGCGGGGCGGGGATGCGGCGCCGGGGCGCTGACTGTGGCGCGTGGGGCGGCGTGGGCGATGGCAAGGGCGGAGTGTGGCGAAACGCGAGCCGCGCGGCTTCAGGGCGGGGCGGGCGCGACGCGCGGAATGTGGGGCGCGGGATCGGGTTATTGCAAGGGCCCCGCAAGCATTCGCCTCGCGAATATTATCCTTACGCTTACAAGCGAACGTAATATAAAATTAATAATCATCTCTTTAGCGACGCTCCGCACTGCGCTGCGCTGCGCTCCTACTTGCACGATAGTTGAGTCTCTCTCTCACTAAAACGCGAATCCTGCGTGCTCGGAAGCCGCCTTCTAGATTCCTCAGTGCATGCCATTATCCATCCGGCCAGACCTTTGTACCTGTTTTACGTTGTTGAGTCTCAGTGGCACACATTCTCATAATATTTAGTTTTAAAAATTTATTTATTTACAGATTAGAACGTCCAATATATACATTTTTCTGTGTGACATACACGTATCGTAAATAATACATGGTCAAACCAAAGAGTTGACATATAAAAAAAAACACTGAGGGCGATATGAATCAAAATGACTGCCACTTCTTATATTGCGAATGATCTCAGGATCATGCCTGTAAGTTTCCATGAATTAGTGCTAAACATTTCTACGCAACTCGTACGGAAGAGGCTTTGACGTTTTCTGTTCAAAAGACGTCAATTTCATTCATTTGAAGAATACCCAATTTATGTGCTAGTTATGTAAATAACTATCCTCTAAAATGTTGTGTAGTTATAGTCCACATTTTGTGGATCCTTTATACCGAAAAATTTGTTCATAACAAAACGTCTGTCTGTTCTTTGGTCAACACTAACGTTTAAACTATTCGGTTTATTTTTCGCACCAGCAGATCCAAAATGTGTATTCACGTTAAGTCTGAAAATCGATTTTCCGCTGCATTATGTAACATTCTTTTCCACTAAGTGTAATTATTCCGTATAAACATAGGTATGCGATAAAGTAATAAAGAAAAAAATTGCGTTCTATGTATAACTATTCCTTCTAAATTAATTGTTTAAATATTCATTATAGTGCAATTATAATTGCATGAAATTCATATAATTTTAAGATTAGAAGTACATTTAACTGAAGCTTGTATTTCGATGCTGATTATTTCACCATATTAATTCGCTTTATGCAATATAATTTACTAATTTGCTTATTATTAGTAATATGTATTAATATAAGTCCGTGGTTGTTGTAGCATTTTAGACATATATTTCCTTGATTAAAGATCTAATAAATATATAATTATTTTTTTAGGGAGTAATAATATCAAAAGGCCAAGTGTATTAGTAGAAATACCGTTATATGTTATTCTCCACCATTACCAGGTACTAATGCGAGTAGAAACGTAGAAAACATTTTGTATAATTTTATTCTTTATCTTTTCAATGAATTAAGTATTTCATTTTGTTGAACATTTTATCGACTTGATTGATTTTGTGTGACAGTGTGAGAAATACCAAGAACTCCAAAACCTTAATCTGAAACGAATTTCAGAACCAAGTATTTCTATTGTAGTAAACCATCTAACACATAAAAATTATTGGCAAAGGAAATTAAATGGTTGGTCAGCTATTTCCATCTTTTTAAATATTTTCCCGTCCAGGCCAATACCATGCTTAACCCAATAAACAAATTATCTCTGTTCCACCATACTTTCTCATTTACGTTCACGTTACCTCGGTTCTCATTTAACCGTTTCATTATTTTTCCGAGATATACATCTTCTGATCAACTGCTTCTTATCGAAATCTCTACCGTGCATTCAAACGTTCCTAGCACCCTACCACCTCCAGAACTCCTGCCACTTTTCCTTTGCGCAGTCTCCTGCCATCATTACGCTAGTAATGTTGTGTTCCTGCACAGGGGCGACCAAAAGAAGAGCAAATTGCCCCAGGCCCCGATTTAATTGGCATCCCGAATTTCTCTTAACTCGCAAGAAATAAAAAAAATGTATTCCTCTCTAATCGATATTTAACGTTGTAAGTTATTTCTGACGCATGAAGAAATGAATTTTGTTTAGGAACTGGGGGTGGGGGGATTTTTTTGTTGAAAAGAGGGACCCCGATGGATCAACAGGCCCAGGCCCATGCTTTTCTCTGAGCGCCCCTGCTCCTGTGACATCCCGCAACTGCCACGTGTCCGGTGCACTACACTACCACACATGCCGGGAGACCGAACAGGGATTTAGAACGTGTCCGGACTGGGGCGGTGCCCCGCTGGTGGGAGATACCTGGTTTAGGAAATCCCCACTAGTCGACGGCAGGTCGGCGCCGGATATCGCTATCCAGCGGGGGAAGATCACCGCCACCTCCCGATGAAAACATGCACTACAATTACGGGGCTAGTGACCTCAGTTGACGCGTCCGGAATGATTCAATCAATCAAGCAAGCAAAAAAAGCCACTTGTTCGAGTGCATGAGCTCGCCGGGTCGCTTGTCGGCCGGCTCTTCCGCCGTGCCGTTTTCGCGAGCCGCTCGCAGGCCACTAGGGATTGCGACTATGGATGTCGTAGTTTATACAATCATCGATGTATTTAACCTCGATCTTTTGAAGCCGATGTTTTGTGTTCGGGGTTTTTATGACGTTGATATTCTATTTTTAATTGAAAATATACCATTGCGATTAAAATTTGTAATAATTTTGATATATGAATAAATTCGATATTCTTCATGTCAAAGAGCACAGGTCAAAATTAATTAAACTAGAAATTTCGTCAATAAATGCAGTTTATATTATTTTTGAATTTTTTAATCACACAATAAAACTTACATTAATTGACCTCGTCATTTTTTGATTCTATTTTGTTGGTTAAATCTCAATTAAAAATCGAGCCGCTAAACGCGGCATCGTCAAGTTACTTACCCGTGAGTATTAATGAAAATAAAAATTTATGGTTAAGGTTTTAAAAACTTCTATTTTTAAAACCATCGATGGTTTTAGGGTGATGTTTTATTAACAGCGATAATTTTGAACATCGATGTTTAGAAACATCTGTTTTCTTTAAAATGTAGCATCTGAACTTGCGCGGCGTAGCTCAGTGCATCAACTGATGTCACTGCAGCACCTATGACCGGGAGGTCCTATGTTCGAGCCCTAACAGTGGTAGGATTTTCGACACTAGCTTTTCGGCTAGGTCGAATTCAGTCGCTGTCTGGAGAAGAATTCTAGCGGCCGGCTGCTGTGATCGGTAGTTTTCCGTGGTTTCTCCGATCAACACCAGGCGAATGCCGGAGCAGTACCCTTCCAAACGGGCCACGGACCGCGCGCGATCTTTCCTTCCTCTTCCTAGTCCTATCCTCTCCCCTTACACACACACACACACACACACACCTACACTAACAAGCACTACACTACCACATATTCCGGGAGACCGGTCGAGAGCTTAGAGCTTGTCCCGGCTGGGGCGGTGCCCCGCTGGTGGGAGAGTCCTGGTTAGGGGGAAACCCTACTAGCCGACGGTAGGTCGGCGCAGGATCTCGCCAACCAGCGGGGAAAGATCAGCGCCATCTGATGAGAACAATCATGCACTACACTTACGAGAATAATGAACAAATCAGTTGACGCGCCCGGAAACACAAAAAAAAAGCATCTCAACTGGCGTGGCGGCGGAGGCCGCTGCTGGGCCGGCACGCTCCGCGCGGCGGTGGCTGCTGATCGGCTTATGCGCTCGTTAGGGGAAGGCGGCTACCCCACCCCCACCCCCCACCCCCACCCAGGGGCGCACGCGAGGGAGGGGAAAGACTCTCCGAGCGAAAATAACTTTTTTTACTCAGCCACTAGTGAAAGTGGTCATTAAGCACACATTCAAAAGGTGACATGTCCATTTGGCAAAGCGTGACTTCTTCTCTTGTTTTTATCTAGAACTTTATTTCCAGAAGAAAAAAAACGTGACATGTCTTACAATACTTTAAGTAGTAATCTATTTGTTGAGTTAAACACTGAGTGGAAAAGTGCAATATTTATGCTTCATTTTTCGTTTTTATTGTAAAAGAGTGAAATGAACATATCACGTTTTGAATGTTTGCTCCTCCTTTAAATCGTTTAAAAGCCTTTACATTTTAAAGGTTTGCATAGCGTGATAAAAGTTCTATTTTACCGCTAGTACTGAAAGTGAGTTGATGCTCAAATATTATGATATATGTGTGCAACGTTGGAACAGGAATTTCCGAGTCGTGTTTCTACTTTCTTACTGCGTTGAACTAGAAAACGGCGGTTGGCAGCTCTGTCCAGCCGCTTTCTTGCGGAACATCCGCTCGCCAACCGCAGCCTCCGCCTATCTTCTGCGCTGTCATCTCTCTGCGCGCCCTATGCTCGTCATCCCGCGCTCCTCTTATTGTGTTCCATTATCGAGATGCCACTCTTCTTTGTTCTTTATCACTCGTCCTCCTCCTCTCCCCATCTCCACCGCCCCTAATCTCCTCATTCTCCCGTTACATTTATAAACTTCGTGTCATCCTTCAGGCGCAGGGATACTTTTTCATGTCACATTCTGAAATTTATTAATAAAATTCGGACATCTTTTCTGTAGCTGGAAAATGAAGTTTCATTTTATTCATCCATTGGCTTCTTTTCAAAAACCTGAATTACAAAAACCGACTCCTTTTCAAAAATTTCCATTAACTTATGTAGAAGAAAAGTTTTAGTTTTTGTGTTTTAATAAAACGTCCTTTAACCCGTAGATTCTGTCGGGGGTCTTTTTTGACCCGAGGGAAAAATGATGTTTCGCAATATTCTGGAAATTATTCACATGGACTTCTCCGTTTATATATGCTATTTACTTCGTTTTACATACGTCTTAATCTTTTCAGTTTTCTAAGTTCGTTTATTTGTTGGAAATAATTTCATTTTTTTGCGGTTGGAGTAAAAAATTACTTCTTGGCTGTCCGGGCAAGCCGCGGAAGCTTACGTCGCGTGTTGCGATCACTTCCCCGATGTGCCCCATTGGCTTCTCTGCTTGGAGTGCCACGTGTGCGCGCGCAAACTCCAATTGCTCGTCTCGGCAGCCCCCGCCGTGCGCTGTCGCGTCGTGCTAATAACGGGTGCCCTCCCTTTGTGCGGCTCCTGCGGCGCAGCGCCATGGAGCCTCCTCCAGCAGTTGGTGGCCGCTTGCGTCGCCCCCTCCACTGCCGCAGCACTCGCCCTTCCGCCCATCCTCCCCAACACTCGTTCACGCGCTTTTCCTCTCTCGCACGCGCCCGCCTGCCCGTGTGTCAGACCGATCTGCCTCTCTGTGTCTGTCTGTCTGTCTGTCTGTCTGTCTGTCTGTGCGTCTATCTGTGTCTGTCTTCGTCTATCTCTGTCTATCGTGTCTATCTGTGTCTATCTGTGTCTATCTGTGTCTGTCTGTGTCTGTCTGTGTCTGTCTGTGTCTGTTGTCTGTCTGTGTCTGTCCGCCAGCCCGCCAGCCTCGGCTGCCTCTCGTGGACCAACTGTTAGCGTCACGAAGAGCATTTTAATGAAAATGAATATTCTGAAGTATTATTGTAAAGAGACTGTGAGAATAGTAGTTTCCAAGGAGAACCAAGTACTTCGTTAAACAGTCTCACATTACTAGGATGCTTGATAATTCATAAAGAACATCCCCCCATTTGGATTGTGTAACAAGATTATCTCTAATTCTAAATACAAAACATTAGACTGCTCTAAATTACGTTAGTCTACGATTAGGCGTAAGGGCTTAATTACTGCTTCAAAATGGGTTATGTTGATTATAGAGCATACACTTCGTACGTTTTCATAACATTTCTTGCCCTTGACACGAGAGAAATTTTGTTTAAACTTCGTGTGTACCCTCGTTACTATTGCAATGAATGCGTCGTCTCTCACAGATGTTTTGTATTCATTTTAATTCATTATTAATAAAATATTATCACATACCAATTTAACAGTTTATACCAGTGTCATCCTTAAAATAGATTGTTTAGTTCTTCGATCATTAACTGCCATTGGTTTAATTATGACACAGAGAAACGCACTAGATGTAAGAATAATAACATAACCGAGCTGTGCAGTCGGTACATACGAACCCTTCCGCCTTATTTTAATGTACACGTGACGGAAATTGAGAACGACTAAGCAGAGCCCCCAACTGCCTCAATTGCGCGGAGATAAACTACGCACTTGAAAAGCCTTACCTGACCTATCGCTCGTAGAAAAATGTAGTGATTTCAGCGTTCTGTCGTTTAGTATTGGGTTATCGACTTTTTGTCACACCCTCGAATGTCCTTTCATCTGTCATGTGCGACCTTCTTTTTCAGCGCAAGGTGCTACGAGATTCCCTGCTCTACTTTCTCTGAAAATAATAGTTCGCAATTTTTCTATCCGACTGCACGAAAGAAGAATGGGTTGTATCAAAATGGATACAATGTATTGCCGTCAGATAATGAACGGAAAAATGATTAAGAAAATAGAGATCGACCTAGGTCGTACAGAGTTTATCTTTCGTCTAAGTGAAGAACATACAAGGCATGGAAATCGTGCTGGTAAAAATATATCGACGCACAAGGGTAATATTTTAAAGAATTTTAAGATGCTGTTCCTATATGATTAATAAATTTGTTTTAAAAAAATGCATTGCTTTTAGGACATACCTTGTATGTTGTAAAGGAAGTTCATTCAAAATTCTAAGACTTTTTTGAAAATTGTAAAGCAATTGGCAGTAAATACGATAAGAATTTGCGCGGATACGTCTTTTAAAGTGTTTTCTTAATTGAATTATAATCTTGTATTACGTCTTCCACTCTCGTTCACTTTTCTTTTTGTCCCTTCAAATTTTCGTTATTGTAACTGGTTTACATTTGGAGCTTTTTCAAAGCACATAGGCTCTTTTTTTCAGACATCATTAGACAGAGTGAAGAATGAGATACTTCCATAAAATTCTACTTACCAGATGGGCACTTGTTTGCACGGTAGTTCGTGGGTCATACTCGACACGTCACACTACATTCACCCTTTTGTTTCTCATCGCCTCGTTGTTAACGGTTATGTGCGGCGTCGCGACCCGTCATTTGTTCGGTTGCTGTTGGCGTTTTCAGTTGTCCAGCGCATTTGACGTGGAATACAAACGCCGATTCCGCGGGCAGATCTATTAAATCTGGATTAACCCAATATGTCATTATCATGTTATCGGCATTCATTAATCTCATGTTCATCTTACACTGTTTATTTCCAAACAAACACAGTAATTCTAAACCACACCGTAGAGTGCTTTTCTGTTTGGTGTATAATTTGAATTTTAAAACACTAATTTTGTTTGTATATGCTAACAAAAAAGCTATTATAGAAAAAATAATAAGCAAATGCATTATGAATAAGCAAACGTTGAATAATTATGATTATGATTAAGTAAACTTTGAAAAAATGGAGAATAGGTTGAACAAAAATTTATAACAATTTGTAAAATGAAAAAAATTGTTTCCGTTTTTCATTAACAAACTTACATATTTCTCGGATTACTTGTTCAATATTCAAATTATATATTTTTGAAACTATTATGCATGCTTCAGAGTTAATCATTATTTAAGAAAATAAAATAACTTTCTTCATAGCTTCTCGTATAAGATTAAATCCTTCCAGTTCGCTTGTTCGAAACGTTCTTGTACTTTTTTAAACATTGAATACACGTATTAACTGCTGATTATTTTTTCGGTGCATGTTAGAAATACCAAACTTTGGAAAGAAAATCTTGAGTACATTATACCAAAGTGACTCTAGGGAACGCTGAACTTATTCTACGGTGCATATTCAAGCGATGGCATCGTAAATAAAACGATGGGAGATGAAAACTCCAGCACTTGTAACTTTTATGACCTAATAACTTCTGTCTATATTGCAAGTCTTTCACGTCTAAAAGTTTCATGATTGTACAGCGTAGATTGCTTTTCAAAATGCTTTAGAAATGATTGATAACGCACTGAGGAAGGTGTGTGCTATAACAACTTTTGACTAATCAAAATACTCTCCCCAAAAGATAAACTAAAGGTATAAAATATAAGAGTATATAATAAAGGTGTAATATATTTTAATCTTCGCTTAAAAAAGAGAAAACAAGGAATCATCTCCTACATTATTTCAGTTGTGTGGATGAGTATCGCGCTCTCACACGCAGCAGTCTTTATGAATGACGTCTCTTAAGCAACATATTTTCACGGAGGCGTGACAAATTGCACTTCGACTTTAAAAATAAAAAAAATTGTTGAAGGAAAAAAACCGCCTCTCAATATTTATGCCAGATGCAACACAAATTTGGAGCAGAGTTGTTAAAATCTATATAGTTACAATAAATCTTAATAAATAGTAATTAACTCCTAGTAAATAACTCCTAAACGATGCCTTCTAGGGCCTTGAAACCTAGAATATTGAGGCCAAACGCCTCAAAGAAACGTTTCTCACACCGCAATATACAGAATACCTTCGTTGACATTGTTACATTCTTGCTGGTCCGGCGCTTCCCTACACTACTCCCCCCTGTTCAGAGACGTGTAAAATCTGCAACTGCATGTAAAATTAAACATATTTCTTGATATTCTCTGTGATTGAAATACACGGATGTGTACCTCTCTGTTCGATAATGAAGTTAAATAATATCGCAAAGAGTAGGAATATATATCTTGTATTTTTGCATGGACAACTTTGCATAGCTTTCTCAAGTGTGGAAAGTTGTTGTAATATTTTTATGATTATCAAGGAAAGCGAAAAACTGTAAAGGAATATTTTAAAATTAATTCAAATGCTTTAAAGGAAGTGTTGTGAATTGTTTGAAAGACATGTCTGAGAGATACAGACTGTAATACTGAATAAAACTTTTTTGAAAATTTGTTTCAAAATTAAATTGCATTTTTTTATATTCTAAAAGTACATTACAAGTTATCTTTATACATCTTTTAAACAAATAACACATTTCGTTAACTTTTCCCCCTTGCACACGCTTAGGATTCCACGTATTATTTTCACTGCATTTTAGCGTTTTTACGTTACATTTTCTTCTGTGAGACATAATTTATTGAAAGGGTAATTTGTTTGAGTATTGTGATTTTATGTGCCTGGAATATTCACAGAAAATAAGGCTCTCGAAAGGGGTCACCGATAAAATTTTTGAAACGGTGCTTTGTGCCACCTCTAGCCAGTTGGGTAGGCAGCCCGCAAGCCTCTGCCGATCAGCGGAGAGCGAACCGGCAAGCGGTGGGAGGCCAACCCGGGAGGAGAGGGCGGAGAACAAAGCGGATAACGGGCGGCGGCACTGTCGGCGCTTAATTGTAGATTGGCTGCTGCAGCGGTGTTTCATTAGTCTATCCGGCCGCCAGCCCGCCCGACCTCCCGCCCCACTCTACGCTACCCACTCACTCCGCTTACCCACTGTGTCTACCGTCCGCCCATTCTGCCGCCCGCCCATTCTGCCGCCCGCCCACTCTGCCGCCCGCCCACTCTGCCGCCCGCCCACTCTGCCGCCCGCCCACTCTGCCGCCCGCCCATTCTGCCGCACACCCAGTCTGCCGCACACCCAGTCTGCCGCACACCCAGTCTGCCGCACACCGAGTCTGCCGCACGCCCTGTCTGCCGCACGCCCAGACTGCCGCACACCCAGTCTGCCGCACACCGAGTCTGCCGCACGCCCTGTCTGCCGCACGCCCAGTCTGCCGCACACCCAGTCTGCCGCACACCCAGTCTGCCGCACACCGTGTCTGCCGCACACCGTGTCTGCCACACACCGAGTCTGCCGCACGCCCAGGTCTGCTGCACGCCCAGTCTGCCGCACGCCCAGTCTGCCGTCAATCTGGGGCCTGTTGCACACCCAGTCTGCCGCACGCCCAGTCTGCCACACACCCAGTCTGCCACACACCCAGCCATTGCACACCCAGTTCGCTCACACACCCAGCCCAAGTTGGCACACACCCAGTCTGCCGCACACTCCAGTCTGCCGCACACCCAGATCTGCCACACACCCAGTCTGCCGCACACCCAGTCTGCCGCACACCCAGTTCGCCACACACCCAGTCTGCCGCACACCCAGTCTGCCACACACCCAGCTCCGCACGCCCAGTCTGCCGCACACTCCAGTTCGCCACACACCCCAGTCTGCCGCGCGCCCAGTCTGCTGCACACCCAGTCTGCCACACACCCAGTCTGCCGCACACCCAGTCTGCCGCACACCCAGTCTGCTACACACCAGTCTGCCGCACACCTAGCTCCCAGCCGCACGCCCAGCCTGCCGCACGCCCAGTCTGCCGCACGCCCAGTCTGCCGCACGCCCAGTCTGCCGCACGCCCAGTCTGCCGCACGCCCAGTCTGCCGCACGCCCATCAGCTGCACATCGAATTCGTTGCACGCCCAGCCCGCTGCACGCCCAGCTCCGCCGTAATACCCAGCCTGCCGCACGCCCAGTCTGCCGCACGCCCAGCCTGCCGCACGCCCAGCCTGCCGCACACCCAGTCTGCCGCACGCCCAGTCTGCCGCACAATCTGGCCCGCCGCACACCCAGTCTGCCGCACACCCAGTCTGCCTCACACCCAGTCTGCCGCACACTCCAGTTCGCCGCACACCCAGTCTGCCGCACACCCAGTTCGCCGCACACCCAGTCTGCCGCACACCCAGTTCGCCGCACGCCCAGCCTGCTGCCGCACGCCCAGCTTCCTGCCGCACGCCCAGTCTGCCGCACGCCCAGTTCGCCGCACACCCAGCCAGCCGCACGCCCAGTTCGTTTCACACCCACCCGCCGCACGCCGTCTGCCGCACCCAGACCGCGCCGCACGCCCAGCCTGCCGCACGCCAGCCCAGTCTGCTGCAGACGCCCAGTCTGCCGCACGCCCAGTCTGCCGCACACACTCCAGACTGCCGCACGCCCAGCTCCGTTGCACACCCAGTTCGCCGCATCGCCCAGTCTTGCCGCACACCCAGTTCAAGCTGCACACCCAGCCTGCCGCACGCCCAGCCTGCCGCACGCCCAGCCTGCCGCACGCCCAGTCTGCCGCACACCCAGCCAGCCGCACGCCCAGTCTGCACACCTCCAGCTCAAGCCGCACGCCGTCTGCCGCACGCCCAGACTGCCGCACGCCCCAGCCTGCCGCACGCCCAGTTCGCTGCACGCCCAGTCTGTTGCACGCCCAGTCTGCCGCACACCCGTCTGGCTTAACACCCAGTCTAAGCTGCACACCCAGTCTGCCGCACACCCAGTCTGCCGCACACCCAGTCTGCCGCACACCCAGACTGCCGGAGTGTCCGTCTGCCGCACGCCCAGTTCAAGCCGCACGCCCAGTCTGCCGCACACCCAGTTCGCCGCACACCCAGTCTGCCGCACGCCCAGTCTGCTGCACGCCCAGTCTGCCGCACGCCCAGTCTGCCGCACACCCAGTCTGCCGCACACCCAGTTCGTTGCACACCCAGTCTGCCGCACACCCAGTCTGCCGCACACCCAGTTCGCCGGACGCCCAGTCTGCCGCACACCCAGTCTGCCGCACACCCAGTCTGCCGCACGCCCTGTCTGCCGCACGCCCTGTCTGCCGCACGCCGTGTCTGCCGCACACCCAGACTGCCGAGCGTCCCGTCTGCCGCACGACCACCCACTTCGCCGCCAACTCTCCCACGCCGCCTCCAGGTTCATAAACAGCGGAGCCAATTTTACACCTCTATCCCGCCTGCTAAACCGCCACCAGCCCCTGCCACAACCTTCAGTCGCTTCAAATTTCCCCCTCTGCCACGCCATCACTTCTTCTCTCCCCCTCCCCCGTGCTTTGCCTATGCCCTCCTGCCCGCACTAGTGCACCACCCCGTCATTATCGTTCATCATCTGCGCTCGTTTACCACCCTTCCCGGAATATCGCCTTCCCATCCATCGACGCTCTCTGCCCATTGTCTTGTCATCCGCCGTTTCCTCCTCTCTGGCCCCACCCCGTCGCCAACTGTCTCCACCGCTTGCCTCCTCGGCGGCGGCGGCGGCTGCTGCGCGCTGCTCATAAACGCCGCGGTGCTTCGAAGGCAATTGCGGGGCGCGGCCGCCCTCCGTTGTGGGCGATGCGTTTGACGCGCGCCTCGCCGCCTCCGAGCCAACGCGCGCCAACTCCCGCGCCGAGTTTCGGCGACGCGCTTGCTTCACGCTCCGCCTGCGGAGCCGCCGCGCAACTTGATACAGGAATGCGGGCAATGCACGGCGTCCCTTTAGCTTGCCTCGGTATATTGTGTAAGTTTTGGGGATGATTGAGTAGATATGTTAATAATGAAGGTAGGTCGTTGTCCCCAATTAGGAATGTGGGTAACTAATGTGCTATGTATTAAAACTACAGTTACTAGATGCAATATCTTCTGGGAATAAAATAGTTTAAGGTATATTTCAAGTTTAATCGTAATTATTGTGATATCACGACAACTCTATCCATGTTTTTATGCATTGAAAAATACATTATGGTAAGAGGTTATATCTACTGATTCACTAGGGGGAAATGAGCTTAAATATATTCAGGAATTTAAAGGGATAAGAGTCCGTTATTTATTTTTATTAATTTATTACAATTGGATTTATTTCTTTAAAATATATATTGAAACTATAAAAATTAAAAAACTTAATAATCGCATAGATTTGTAACAATTATTTGGCTTTTTGACAAAATGCAACATTCATCTGAAGACTTTTATTTTAAAGAGAAGAAAAGTTTATGAATTACATAACTGTTGCATTTCACTGAATTGAAGGCAGACAGTTAAAAATACTTTATTGCAAATATAAATATGAGTTACGTAGAAAACAGAATCATCTTTCTATTTGGAACATGATATGCAAGATAGAGCTATCAAGTGAAAGGTTTTCATCTGTGTGGAACTCTAGTTTCATTTGTCGAGATTTTCTGTGCACGTTTGTTCGTGAAAATTCTAATCGCGCGTTCACCTGAGGCGCTGAACTCGCTAGTTTTGACGTTGGGTTTGCCCGTTAGATAGCGAACGCTGTTTTAAATTGCTCTCTTTTATTGATTTTCTTTTCACCAAAGATTTTATTTTGCTGGAAACATCCAAGTGACAAACACGGGATTTTGTTTACTCGCAGTAACCTATCGTCATACACGTTGTATTTAATATCCTCGCTGTTAATATCTACCCTAAACGGATATGAACCCCCGGTTCCGTTTAGCAGCCGGTTGTGAACCGATTGCATCATATTAAGGTAACATCTTGAGTTTATCTTTTGAGAACATATTCCCGATCAGAAAACAATTAAATATTTATGGAGTAATTATTGAACTCGTGTATTTCATATTTAATATAGATATTATGGGATAGTTTGCATATTATAAATGGCTAATACAGCACTTGCGACCGTCTAATATCTTTAATTTCACTGTTGAGAATGTTCAAAATGGTCGCCGCCGTCATTAGGATGTACGCCGTTAGTCGCTGTCGCCCTCGAAATCGCTTCCACCGCAGCTTTGCGCCCCATCCACATCTTCCACTGCAGCGCTCCATTCACATCTGCGAACACCCCCTCCCCTCCCCGCCCCACCCCGCCCCCATCCGCGCGGCAGCTGCGGAGTTAACGGGGCCGAAATTTCTCCGAGTCGCCTTTCCGTCGGCGGGCCTTGCTCCATCGCCTTTTTGCACTTCCGATCTTTCATTTCCGCCCGACGACGTGACTATCGGAATAACCAGCGCACACCTGCAGCCGCCGAGCCGCACTGCCGCGCTCTGCCGGTGTCGCCTCCCGGTTCACCTCCTCCGTTCCTCTCCCGCCCGCCTCTTGCAGCCGGGCTGGCACACCACTTCCCAGTTTCCTGTCTGCTCTCTTTTGCGCTTTCGTCATTTCTCTCATTCGTCTGTGGGATCTTCGTTCTCTCCTAGACATAATATATCATCTTAAAAATGTCTGACTTCCGACTCGTTTTGTTTTCTCCCATTTTAGTTTGTTTTATCTTCGATATGTACACCACACTTTTGTCATTTCTCCGATTAGCGTGTGAGATGTCCTTTCTATCGTATACAATATACCACCTTAATATTTTCTTTTCCCTCCAGACCTCAAATCGACCTTCGTGCCCTTTTAGTTTTTCAATTTGTCTTACTTTTAAATTTTTTCTAACGTTTTGGTTACAGTTGGCTATTCTAACGTCCAAATTCATTTTTTTTCCTAGGATTTTTTTAGATATTTTTCTAGGTCTCGTGATATTTAGTAAAATAAATCTTGAATGTTTCTTTCTCGTCTACTCCAGTCACTAAAGTTCTGTATCGACATTTAAAACGCCATTTTTCAACATTACTAATTTTTACGATACGAGATCACTTAACGTATTCATTGTTGTGAATCTGAACGAGAAAATGTCAAATTCTGCTTTGAGGTCTGCAGCTACCAAAATCATCTGAATAACTTCTTTACAGTTTTTTTATGCTCTCCATATCATTCAGAATTTGTTACACCTTTTCTTCTCTTTCAGGATTAGGTACAAATATG
Organism: Teleogryllus occipitalis; assembly: GCA_011170035.1. NCBI lineage: Eukaryota > Metazoa > Arthropoda > Insecta > Orthoptera > Gryllidae > Teleogryllus > Teleogryllus occipitalis. Next base: position 41,515 of record BLKR01005612.1, on the reverse strand, counting down.
TCAAAAAGAATATCGATTATTTATTAACAAAGTTCTTTTGACATACAATGATTTTGTTTTCAAATGATTCTGTGAATTTTTACCAAACTTTTTATTAACATAAAATGGTTGTTTGAATTTTAACATATATATTGCACACATTTAAATTTTGAAATACTATAGAATTTTTCTAACATTTTATTTATTCTCTATGAGTAAACCTGTAATGTATTTTTAAACAGAATTCCATGAATGGTGAACTGTAGAACAAATGTTGCAAAATGGCCAGAATTATATAGTAAGTTCCAAAATTTTTGTTATATATTTTCATATTCTTCAACAATTTATTTTTTAATTGATCAACATCTACGAATAAGAAATAAATGTAGATAGATTATTCGTTTTAGTGTATGTAATAAGTATTGACTCTCTGTTTTGTTAAAAATTGGAAAGAATTTAAAAAGTGTCTGGAAAAATTCTAAATAAAGCGTACATTAATTTGCTCGAAATGGTCAGAAAGCGATTTTTAAACAAAATTTCCAAAAGGCCGAAAGAACAAAATGAATTTCATGAATACATAAGTGAATATTTCTTATTATGTATAATTCGGAAACGAATTGTCGACCTGAAACAACGATCATGAAACTTAATGCTCATAAAATTATAGTAACACAATACATGTAAACGGAATTTTAAAGGTAGTTTTTAATCACAGACAACTGCCTGAACCCCCGTATGTGCTCCATCTCATTCGTTCCGTTCCAATTTTGATATATTAATCCGGTTTCCTTCTCTGTTGGATGAATAGCACCTTATCTCGCTTGAATTCTCCTGCAAATCACCTTAACAGATGACCGTTTGCTCCAACAAAAACTCCCCGTCCGCTTCTCCTCACGCCTTCATTGTCCGCCTTTCCACATTCACAGCCAGCGCCGTCATTCTACCAGATCCGACGCCAAACCCCCTCCCCCCGACACGTGTCCTCCCCATTCCCATTCCCATTCGCAGGTCCGGGCTCTACCTCAGGCGCCTCTCGCGCTGTCACCTTTTGTCCCCTCAGCGACCGTTTTACCCGCCCCGCCCCGCCCCGCCCCGCCCCGGCGCCACGTCCGCGGAGCGCGAAATCGCGCGCGATTTCCTCCCAACGCCGCGCTCGTGAAATCCGAGATCGCGCGCCGACGTCGATTACGCGCGTCGTTTGTTCGCTGCGTCCGCTTCCTCCGTCCTCCGCCGGCGCCGCCACCGCCGTCGCCTCACCCTTCTTTTCATCCTCCTCCTCCTCCTCCTCCTCCTCCCCCCCCCTCCCGCTCCTTTTCGTCTTCTTTATCCTCTTCTTCATACTCATTCTCCTCCTTCTCTTCCTCTTCTTCCTGTTTCGATCCTTCTTTCTCCCTTTTCTTTTGTTTGCTCCTTCTGTTCCTGCTCTTGCACCATATCCTCCCCATCACCGGAAGAGGTGGCGCAGTGGATCAACCTACGCCACTGCAGTGCTTCAGACCGGCAGGTCCTAGGGTTCGAGTCCCGTCGGTGGCAGGGCTTTTTCGACTCCAAGATGAAATTCAACCGACATCTGCAGGAAAATTCTAGCGATCGGTACTATTTTCGATAGTTTTCATGTTGTTGTTTTTTTCGTTCAATACCAGGTCCAATCAGAAGCAGTACCGTAAAAATGGGTAATGGATCGCGCGATCTTTCTTTCCTCGTCTTTTTTATATCCTCGTCCTTTTCTTACACACAATTACGTTACATTCACTTCACTAGCACATTCGCTGGGAGATCCATCGGCAGTTTAGATGTAGTCTCCACTGAGGAGGTGCCTAGCTGGTGGGAGATACCTGGGTGATGAAAACCCATTACCAGTTAAATTGGTCAGCGCTGAATCTCGCCATCTGACCAATCGCCTACTGACCGATTGAACAGTATCCTCTCACCACCCTTCCCATTTCTCGGATGGTCAACAAATCTACCATTCTCGCTCGAGCCAATTCCATATTCACACTCCGTCTCGCTCAGATCCGGTCTTACGTGGTCGCCGCCAAGATGACCGTATACACACACAGAGATGCTTTTCCTTTTCCTTTATATGTAGCCCATTCCCCCCGACGTCTTCCTTGACTTCTTTTAGTTCTAGTTACCGCTGATGTCACAGTGGCTCTTACCCGACTTCAGTCGTCATTCTTCTACGACTTCAGGTTTTGTCCGCGACCCTCAAACAGACCGGTTCTTTGTAACATTCAAGACATATTTTTATGTTGTCTTCAAATTTCATTATATTAAAATCAATCCTTTTCGTGATCGTTTTGTTAATTTTTTCTTTGTTTTATTAAAATAAAAATATATAAAACTTTCGATGCATTAGAATGAGCATTAGAAATCACAGAATACGAAACAGATTATAGTAGAATAATTGATAGCGGTAATTATTTTCTTTTTAATACTGTATGAATAGAAAGAACTGTTATACGGTATAATGTGGCGCTAATGCTTAATATTTAGAAATATTCATGTTTGGAATACGTGAACAATGTGGAATGCGAGTTTTATTCTATATTCTGTTTCATACTTTCATTCAAGTAATGCGTACAAATATTTAATTAAAAATATTTTAAAACTATTTTTATTTTACAGAATTTTCCCCAGGAAATGATTATGTCCGAAAACTTCTTATTTATTTCTAAGTACACATTTTGTTCTGCATACGTTAACGAGTAGGTGTAATTGATGTAATTGTGTACTTAGGAAATATGTAAGTTGATACTTGACAGTAAATTTCTATAACTGTTTGAACATCTACATCTTCACTATTAAATTCGTTCACCCTCGTGTATTCTGTGTCTCTTGTAATGCTATTTGCACTGCTCTTGCTCTTGTTCATTCCACTGCGCTTGTGTCGCATTAGATAAACTCAAGAGGAGGGCTGCCTCTTCCTTCACTGCAACAACTTCGTCGTCCACGTTACTTCTTCGTCCCATCCGCATCGAAGTACACTTTCAGTGACCGAGCATAACGCGCCCGGATTCTCCAGCAGAATCCGTTTCACAGTCAAGTAGCTCGGGGCGCAATTACGCTGAGCCACGCGGAGCGGGCGCCGCGCCGCGCCGCGGACGGAGTTTCGGGAAGCGCTGCCGTAAAGAGCGCCGCGGAGACCGCCAGAGACCGCCACGGTCCAGTGCGCGACGCACAGTGGGGCCACAAAGGGCAAAAGTTGGCAAAAACTATTTTTAGCTTTTTTCCTAATTTTTTGCTATAAAAACATATTTTATAATTAAATATTGACTCATTTAATTTTCTAACCTTTAAATATTTATTTACATAACCTCAAAGTTGGAAGTCTTATCATGTGACTCTTCTTCAAAAAGTGAATTTGTACTTCAAGCCATTAACATTGGAGTAACGTCTAGATCCAACACCTTTGTGATAATTTTATTCTATTCCATTTGTGAAATCAGTGATTTAGATGCAATTAATCACCTGCGAGGCACTTAATTTTTTTCTGCCAGGTTGCACTTTTTCTTTTCAGTGGGTTTAATATCACCATACAGGTCTCTCCTTGTTAATAAAGACCTATCAGTATCCGATCATCAGGGAAAAATAAAAAAAATAATAATGTAGGTAGAAAGGCTAACATAACTAGGTGTGCATCATCATAAACAAAGTACCTTAACTCAAAATGGGGCAAACATGGGCAAACTTTAATTAACATCTTGAAAACTAGATGAATTCCAAAATCATATTCAGTTAATATCATAGTCCGTAAACGTCCGTAAGGGAACTAAAAGACAATATGAAAAACCGGATTTTAAAATTTAATTTCATTGTGACACGCGAAGTTTCTTCTTGGAATTACTAAACTATTTTTCAAGGGATATGTTTTTTAGCAATACAGATTTTAAGTACATATCTCCAGGTATCGTATTCATAGCACGTACGATTCTGCTAGCCGAGAGAGCAGAAATATTTGCATTGAAAAACCCATCCCTCTTCTTACTACGCGAGCGAAGAAGTGCGCCGCGCATCACTTGTGCAAGTTGAAACTTGCACTGCAAGGAGTGGCGTGATTCCCCCTTCCTTTCTTGATCACGGAACAATGAAGAAGACATTTTTCTCCTCCTTTAATGTGAAATGGAGCTTCTGAAGTATATTTCGCTTTGGGACTTTTTGCCAGCTGTCCCCTCCTCTGGCCCCACTGTGCGGTAGGTCACCCACCTCCCAGGCGCAGCGCTGCTTTTCGGTGACGACGAGGGGGCTGACATGGGATGCCATGTTTCCAGAACACTGATGTTTGTATAAAAATATAGATGTTTTTAAACATCGATGTATTGAAGTCAGTGGTTTTTGAACATCAATGTTTTGTATGTCTAATATAGTATGTCCCTATTATGTATGTCGTTCTATCTCGCATAATAATAATAGACAATGCATAGACAATAGGGACATCCGTATTGTCTATTACTATGTGAGTTAAAACGACATGGACAAAAGGAACATATAGAATGTACGATGTGCATTATTCATATACTTACAGATAAACAACTATATTGTTAACAAACTGTAATTATAGCTCTAATGAAATGGTTTACTATACATAGTCCTGTATATAAAATGTTTTATCTGTTCTGAAGCCCTGATCAAAGCCAAACAAATGGTCGAAACGTCGCCAACATAGGGTTTTGTTTTCTTTGTTGTGATTCAAACTCGAGAACCACTAGACATATCATTACAATGGGTCAAAAATCATTGAATATCAATGTTTTGTGTTTCATATTTAAAATTTTCCATGTTTTGCTCGCGGTGGAAAAATTTCCATTGATCACAGTTTGTAAAACCTAAAATATGAAATAATTTGTGGTACCTCTGTTTGCTTATGTGTCGGAAGCATATGAACGCGGTTTGTGCTACCTTATTCGAACACACTATTCCTCGCCCGAGATGACCCAAGTATTACCTTCGCCTTTTTTCGCATTTCACACTTGTATTTAAAACATCGATATTTTTGGCTGATGTATTTTGGATGATTTAGGTCGATAAATTATTAAGATCAATTTTAATTTTGAACATCAATGTTTGGCATCATCGACGTTTTGCTGTCGATGCCCCATCACTTCTGTAAACCAGCGACGGCTTCCCTCCCGGACGCAACCGGTCTATCTGGTAACGACCGCCACCCCTCGGCCGGTGTCACCCACATGGGGCTGCGACCTGAAGCTTTTTATAAAATCATCGATGTATTTAACATCGACATTTGAAGCTGATGGCTTTTTAACATCGTTGTTTTGTGTTCGATGTTTTTGTGGGGTTTATATTTTTTAAATGAAAGAAGTCCACAACAAACACCTATGATAATTTTTAGATATACACAAATTGAATATACTTTGGTTCAATGTGACCTAGAGTGAAAAATAAATGAAATTGAGTTTTCGTCAATAAAGAAGACTATATTATTTTCGAATTATTGAATAGTACAAGTTTCGTTAATTGTCCTGATAATTTCTTGACTTTGTTTTGGCAGTTAAATCTCAATTAAAATTTATAAACAATTCACAGTTCAAATCAATCTACTCCCGTGCACTTCAACTGGTATAATTCTTCAAGTTTTAAAATATCGATTTTTTTAAAAACTGAATTAGTTAATGTTTTAATTTTGGGCATCCATGTTCAGAAACATGGATGTTCTGTTTGGCGGGGAAAACGTGAAGGGGCAGGTGGGGTCGGAGTTATAATTTTGAAATAGTGATTTACAAAATAAGACCTTTTATACCTTCTATTACCCTTTGGAAGGGGTAGAACGTCTACGTACTCCACTCCACAGTAGAGCAGAATCGAATGAAATTTAATTGACTTCTAATATACTTAATTTATGATTTCCAAATAATAAATATTAGGAATCTAGATTTTTCAAATAACATTTTATAAAAGATAAGCCTAAAATACTTTTAAAACTAAAATCTAGTGTATTGACTGAACTTCCTCCTGAAAAGAAAGTGCGACTAAAAGTCGTAATCTTCGTTATATATTCTGCTATGTGTAGATTATTGCCTACGTGCGAAATTTATTTATTTCATTTTTCTTCTAATGAAGTAATTATATCAGTATTTATACATAAATATATTTATACTGATATTTATTTATTACAATAATATTATAGTAATATTTGATAATAATAATAATAATAATAATAATAATAATAATAATAATAATAATAATAATAATAATAATAATAATAATAATAATAGTAATAATCATTTCGAAGTTTTCGGTTTACCTCTTATTAGAGCTAAAAGGAGATCTGCTTACATTTGGACTTTTTAGAAAGCTTTTGACAACTCGCTTTAATAGTTTTGAAAGGAAGTACAGTCGACTCCCGTAACATTTTTGATTCACTATATCCGATGATGTGAAAATTAAGCAGAATTTCTACAGAACCATTTCTTTTTTTAAATGTAGATATACAGCAAATACATTAATAGCAGGAACTGAAAATTTCAAAATCTTGATTTGTAATTAGAAAACCAATTATTTTCAGTAGTTTGATTCATATTTTATCATTAGTAATTTCTCTAGATTCCGTTCCAGAGTTCGTGTTATTTCCGTACTTAATTCTGCATTGTCCTCTGTGTCTATCATAATAAATATCATAATGCAGTCTTGACACCCTTCAATGTCTGTTGCAATGTTTGAACGCCGTCCCATTCTCCGAAGGCTCCTTTATTCGCCTAATAACATACGAGATGCTTTTTGTGGTGGGACGGCGCAAGCGACAAATGAAACCGATCGCTTTCCGCGCGGCGCGGCGGGTGTCGCCTGGCTGCGGCAGTCGCGTGCTTCCTGTCGCCTTCGTGACTCAGCGCGATTTATCCCGAGGAGCATCGAGTGACACCAAGATGGAAACTGAAGCAAGCAATCGTGCGTCGCCGCTGCCTGTTGTAGCCCACGCAGGATACAGCCTCGTTTCCACAGGGAAACTGAGTGGCGTAAGGTCATCAGTAAGTTGCCCATTCCGAGTCCACTACTTTCACCTCAGAGGAGACTACTTCGCTTATGACCGTAGGCCGACAATATATTTTTCAAGCTGCCTAGTGTTCGAATTTGTGACACTGAGGCTATTTGTATTATTTTCCTGGTGGGAATTAGATTCCAGGACTTTGCGTTGTGGTTTTAATTTTTTTCACTACCGTCCACATTGTTTAAATATCTGAAAAAAATACATGTTGTAGAATGTTAAAAGACCCATTTTAGAAGGGGAGGGGAATTGAGACAGTACTTCCACATTATCACGTCGAAAATGAATTTCAAAAATTCATTTATTATTTCTATATGAATTTGGCGTCAAAATTCGTTGACAAAAATACCTTCAAATTACACTGTATTTTCCCTTCTCCGCAGTTTTTCTCAGCCTAATACACGCAATAGATGCTGAGAAAAAAATAAAGCATGCAAAACACGTTTCTCATTGTATCTCTGCAACAGATTGCCCTAGGAGGCTGATTTTTTGTGAATCTACTCATTTTTGTATATCTTTCACATGACCGTCACGATTATCGATTTGGTTTGAGGGCACTTTTCACCATCTTATTCGGCTACACCCTTTAGCAACTGGATTTATCCACGTTTTCGTTGCCAGTTCCTGTAACAAGAGTTTTTCTCCCTAAATTTGCCGTTTTTCGAGCAGTTTACGTAACGTACTGTCCGCTCTGTAGCGAGAAAATCAACACGGAGAAGGTAAGAGAACGCTACTTAATGTAACTGCGGGAGCGTCGAACTGCTTGTAATGCAATGGCGTGGGCGGGGCGGTGCAGACAGAAAGCGAGCGGTATGCGCCGTCCGCGGGGGGGGTCGGGACGTGGCGCTGACATCCGCCGTCGCCGCCGCGCCCTCTCCCGCCCCGCCCCACCCGGCTCCGCGAGCGCGCTGTCCGACTGAGGATGCGGGAGCACTTCCGGTGCTTTCTGGCGGGCGCGCCCAACGACGCGACAGCCCGCACGTTCGTGTGCCAGACAGCTACGACCCGGCGGCGCGCCCCTCCGCCACGCCGTCCCCGGCCCCCGCCCCCGCCCCGCCCCCGCCCCGCCCCCGCCCCGCCCCCGCCCCGCCCCCGCCCCGCCGGTGTCATTGCCCCCCGTACACCCCTCCCTCCATCGTCATTCTCTCTCACAGAGACTCGCCCCACTGTTACGTTATGACCTCCCACGTAAAGGAAATAGTTTCCAAGAACAATGAAGTGACGGTGAGGTGGCACGAAGACGGTTTAATATGGATAGCAAAGGTTGTTGAAGGGAGTTGGAGTGTAAGCAGGAACAAGCTGATATGTGTGCGTGGACAATTTCGCAAATAACGCTGGTCAGTACACATTTTTTTGCCTCAGATATTAAACTTTTTGCTGGGTACTTCGATATCACTTATTGCAAAACATGCATTAGTTTTGCCCTTTCAGCTCTAGTTTTGTAAATATTGAATTATCATCGTATCACTCTGCGTGTGCTAGAATTTGGGAGCATCAATGGTTTGTGGGTATAAAATATTTTCTTTACTGGTGTTAATTTGTTGAAAAATAAAATAAATTTGTTTTTATAAATGAAATATATTAATAAGATAACTGTAAATCACATAATTTCTCAACAAAATGTTTTAAAATTCACAAAATCAACCACTTATTCAACACCCAAAAAGGTTTTTTAAATATGTTTTTGGAAAGAGAAATGTCATGTTCCGCTGCATGTTCCAAGAGTAGTTTGACATAATATGTGTATCCCATTATCCTTGGTATTTCTCCTCTATTGGTGAATATCTTGGTGAAATATTTCACCTTGCTCTTCATCTAGATCATGAAGTGGAGGACAGCAATGCAAGTGGTTCTGTAGGACATGGGCCTTAATTCTCATTGCAGCCAAGCACATGGAAATTGAAAAGCATTATTTCTATTAATTGTGAAAAGTTTGCTGCTTTATGCTTTCCTGGAAAGTTTAGTTTCTAGAACAAATGAAGACCTAGTAATCGATTCGTTCTCGCTTATGGATTCCAAGAAATTTGAATCATTTACGAGCTTTATTTGAGAACCATCGAAAATCTCTTTCAGTTTCTCATTGGTGACTCCCGGAAATGTACGTAATTTACACTGGAAGCACAAATTACATCATCTCCAACTATTGTACAAAATGTTTCATATATTGTAGCTCGATTTACAAAGGAGAGACGATAATTTTCTCTGGAGCAACTAAAAATGCATTGATCACATTGGTTTCCTCTACAACTATATCTTTCCTCAGAGGACAAGTTTTTCTCAACCAATCATTTTCTCAACCAACCTTTGGCTCTGCTGTCTCAAAGAAATATAAAGCAGGGATATTTTGTGTAGCCACTTTGTTGACCGAGAAGAAAATTCACCATCTTCAGATAAAAAAATTACCCAGTGATGTTCATAATACTTGATATTTTTTATATAAAAACATTTGTCATGTACTCTTCTTTCATGAAGAATGAGTGACCAATTGGAACGGAACCATTTTTGTTACCGTTGTGTAAGAGTACACTCTTCAGAATTATCCTTGAGCTTTCAGACAAAAGTTGCCATTCATTTGACTTTTTATCTATGACTATCTATTAAACCCAATTTTTTAAAAAGAACTTCTACATTGTAGTAGAATAGTAAAGTATCGTCTTTCGTAAATGAATGCAGCAAATTATTTCCCGCTCTCGAAAAAATGTAATATTTGTCCCAGGTACAAGTATGTTATTTTCTTTTAATCGAGAGACGAGTTCAGAGGCGATTTTGGTGATATCAAGTTCCATGACGAGGCCAATCAAGTCTTTTTCTTCGAAAAATGCAGGTCTTGATTAAGTACTTAAAAATCATAATAAGTACTTTCATTTTAATAATATCGATATAGAAGAGTCTTCAGTGTGCCCTTCTAAGTGATGGAATAATGACGCAAATACGTCATCTGAGTGTAAAAACAGGTCTCCTAGCTGATTCAGGTCAGGATACGTCCATTTCCCTCAATTGTTTTGATTAATACCATTAATCTTGGTATGGCAAAAATAACAACCATTAATATGTTTTAGCTTCTCTCCAAACAATCTCTGCACCGAATTTTAGTCTTCTTGTAACATTTATCCATTGTCGCACATTTTCCGTACATATCTTGCATATAATATGAGGAGCTCACATTTTGATCTCCAATCTTGACACCATAATAACTCAAATGTGCCCTATTAATGAACTCAGAAATATGTTTTCTATTTTCCTTGAAAGAGTACTCGCCCCATGTAGCAAAAGACATCTGGACTATTCAAACACTGCTTTCTTGAGATAGCTATATATATAACGAATAAATAAGCGAATTGTAGGTTACCTCGTTCATATCTGCGAGAACACTTTAGATAGAAATTATCGTGCATTAGGTGTAACCGTATTCACTTCAGATGCAATAAACTAACTCAAAAACGAAGAGCTGCCTCACGTAGCTCGTTGCTTTTTTGTTGATAAAAATACAGACTGGAAAACCTTTGCAAAATGACAAAACTTAAGACTTAACTTAAATATGGACTGTTGAGCCGTTTCTTACCTACTTCTTGGATGTCATAAAACGCCTACATTGATTAGGGGGGGTGAGTTTATATGTTTTATATCTAGCAACTGACAATAACGGCTAAGCCATCGAAAGATGCCCCTGAAATAAGTTATAATATTGGTCACGATACCGCCCCTAATTCCTTTATTTGGAATGCGACAAACAACAAATGACCAATAAACCAATATTGGGTAAATCAGTTTAATAAATATGCCAGAAAGCAATTTCAACACTAGCTACATAGCGAGGCCGAATTCAACCTCCCTCTGGAGAAGAATTCTAGCAGCCAGCATCTCTGATCGGTAGTTATTCGTGGTTTGTCCGATTAACATCAGACGAAACCCGCAGCAGTACACTTAACAAACGGGCCACAGGCGACAACCGATCTTTCCTTCCGTTTCCTTGTCTTATCCTCACCCCTTAATTACACACACTTCAACTAACATGCACCATATACCATACGCCCTTTTGGTTGGAGACGCCTGGTTGAGGAAAACCTCGCCAGCCGACAGCTAGGACGGCGCCGCATCTCTCCATCCAGCTGGGGAAAGATCACCGCCATCTCCCGCTATAAAAAGCATGCACTACACTTACGAGACTATTGACGGGCCCGGAATCACTAATCAATCAATAAATTCAGAAAACATCTCGTGAATCACATCACTATCATGACAAATCTTCCTGTGACGCTCCCCCTGTCGCCATCTCGTCCCCGCCACTCGCACAACCAGCCACCGACATCGTGGGCGCCCCTTCTTTTAGTTCTCTCAGCCGCTTCTCTCACACACATGGCTAGTGTTCATTGCTTGTCCAGCGTAGATAACCATGCCAGGTTAACCGTATAAATGCTGCTAGAGCGTTTGTCTTCCCAACTTCTGGTTCCGTAATTCTTAGAAGATTTAAAAAGAAGTTTTGGTCGACAATGAGGCTCATGGCGGCAGATTTGCTTATGATTTCCACTTTTCCCTCTAAAGCATTCCACCACCCACTTCATTATTGTTCTTGTTACTCATATCTCACTCATTACGTATCGTCCATCATCATCATTATCATCACACCCACCTGAAGTAAATACTGTTCCTTTGAATCCTCGTGAATGCCGCGTTAGTAATCTGACGGAGCAATTACACCTATTCTTCTGTGCTTCCTCATTCACGCAAAACGACAAAATAAGTAAATGCGCAGACGTCTCTGAAGTATAGCGGTTCGAAATTTAAACCACTATATTAGCCGCCTCCTACACGACCACTACTTCGCATTTCCATATGTTCTCGCCAATTATCCCTTAAGCTCCCATACTTCACGTACATTTCCATCCTATTCCGTTCCTTACTCCCTACAGCTCATATTTTCTCTAGTCTAAAGACAATCACTCCAGCTTCCTGCTACGTGTACATCATTCCTCAGTTAAGTGAGTAGACATTTTGTCATCATAGACACCAATTTTGCAATTCGTATTTTGATAATAATGCTTCAATGATCTCCGTCTTTTCTTAATTATTATACAGTCATTTTGAAATATCCTCTTAAAACTATTTAACGAAATCAGCATGTTTCTTTCTTCATCTTCTTCCCCTCCCAGTTGTTCCGCATGTGGCATTTTCATCACTTCGACCACGAAGTGTGAATCCTTTAACAGCGAATCTTGTTTCAGTGAATATAATATTTTATTAATTCAATAGAGAACATACTTTTTTAACTACTACTTTTAATCCCACTGCTGGTTTGCATTACAAAATTTTAGAACCTCTAACGTTAAAGACATTGTGTAGGAGAAAAATGTATGATTGTTTTTCTGACTCATTTCTGGAATTTTAAGATATCGTGATCATAATTTGTATTTCTTTACGTCAGCCACGTCTTAACACATGAAATAAATTAAACTTTTATACCAAATCACATAACAGTAATAAAGAAACTTTTTTTCAGATAAGATCAATGTTGAATTTAAAAAGTGTAATAAAACTGATCGCCCAACAGTATAAATTCAGAGAAATACATTGTGAATATATATTCCAAACATTTGATTCTCAGAATACGTCTCCATTAATTTACATTGAATACAATTTTGCGAATTATTGCTATAATTGTGTATATATTTGTACATTCATTTTGTTTGAAAAGCAACTTACGTATCACTGCAAACAAATTCAATGAAATAATTGAAGACTCTTTGGTTAAAAAAGAAAATGGAGTGTATTTTAATGGTAATCGTAACATTATATCATATTCATTTCTGAACATTATAATATTTCACATTTTCATGAGAGTCATCTGTCTTACTAATTTCCAACGTGCGCAGGAATTGGAAGAAAACTGCACTAGAAAACCCTCGCGACGTGTGAGAAAAGTCTATTTATTTTGTTAGATTCCCAGGAACTCCTGGAATATACCTCATCTATATTATTGAATTGGATTGATGATTAGTGATTCCGGGCGCGTCAACTGTCCCGTAAGTGTAGTTCATGTGTTTTGCACTAGGATTGCGTTGATATTTCCCCGCTTGATGGTGAGATCCGGCCCGACCTACCGTCGGCTAGCGGAATTTTCTCTAACTAGGAATCTCCCACAAGCGGGGCACCGCCCCAGAGGAGACAAACTCTAAGATCCCAACCGATCTCCCGGCATGTGTGGTTGTGTAGTGCATGCAAGTGTAAGTAAAATATGAGGATAGGAGAAAGAAGGGGAAGGAAAAGTCGCGCGCGGTCCGTGGCGGGTTTGTTGGGTACTGCTCCGGCATTCGCCTGGTGTTGATCGGAGAAACCACGGAAAACTAACGATCAGAGCAGCTAGCCGCAAGAATTCTCTTCTAGATAGCGACAAAACTCGATCTAGCTCCCTAGCCCGTGTCGAAAATCCTGCGATCGGTGGGATTCGAACCCTAGGACCTCCGGGTCAGAGGCAGTACAGTGGCATCAGTTGATGCCCTGAGCCACCTTTCACGATATTGATATTCGTATATACGCAAATATTGACGGAAACCTAACCAGCCACTGGCCATGTGACAGGGCACAATGGTTTACTAAATTCCTAGAAAGGCTAAAAAAATGCGGCAATTTTGATTTTGACTGGAAAATACAAATATTTTGTTATGTGAAGCCGGAATTGTTCAAATCGTGTTATCACGTCCTACGTTGGCTTTTCCTTAATTTCTGTGAAATTGCTGAAAAATGAATGCTGTTATTTACTTTGGTCATTTCATCTAACTTTTGTTAGTATAATAATGATAATAGTGAAAGGATGAAAGGGCTCTACCTCGCTATGATGATGGTCTCGCACAGTAAAGGATCCTGAAAGTGATTAACATTCTATTCGAGGTCACAACTACCTTTTACTGCATCTTATTAAAAGACACTACCAACGCCTAGAAGTGTGTCTTGCATATTGACACTTTTGAACAGTACGGGAAAAAGTTGGTCACAATTTGAAATTAAAGGGCCTTAGGACTCTAAGTACGTGATATGATTTTTAATATAATTAATTATGAATGGTTTCCCACGTTATACCACACTTTTCCACTTCAAATCTCAGACAAAGAGATTGAATTTATGATTACGGTGGATTATGATTAAATTAAGAAACAAATATCGAGTAGAACTGACTAACATTCCAAATTATTGGAATTAGAAAAGTCCAGTTTATACAAAGAACATTTCAGAAACAATTTGTATGAAATCAATTTGGGAATGTGACTTCATATGTTAATGCGCAGCACAATGTGAATGGAATCGATCACGCATACAACCTTTTTGCTACTCACTTCGACAGAGAAATATTAATAACAATGTGTTGCTGTAGCATAAAAAACAAGATGAGTCGAAAATTCACAGTTTCTATTCGAGTAAATAATTATGCCAAATCATGGTAATTTTCTCCCAAACACTGACAATGAGTACTGACTCCGGGCGCCTCAACTACTGAAGTCATCAGTCTCGTAACAGCAGAGTGTTATATCCCGGGAGGTGGCGGTGTTCCTTCCCGCTGGAATGTTTATCATAAATAATAAAAGTGTGTTGTTCAGAAAGATATTTAAATTCTGGGGAAGATTTGGCTGGTGATCAGTTAGCCCACGTCTCACCTTGCCATCGGTGATGATTGCAACGCTACAAGAGCGTGCGACCCCTACAATTATCCTCCAAATAGTGGTTGAATTTGACCCAGCTATCTAGCTCGTGTCGAAAATCCACCACCACCCCACGCCCAGTCGAAAATTTTAAACTTCTTATGTAATAAATAGGTTTAAGTGCTGTTAATAGGTTCAGGGACACACAAGTTTCCATTCTTTTAGTGATTCGCGTAGATTGCTGTAAACGGAGAGCTGAGAAGCGCCGGTGGAGCGAGCGCGTTCGAGGAGCTCCACCGAGGGTGCCGAAGCGAACATTGTGAGCGGAGCGAAGCACACACGCGGCCCTGTGCCCCTCTCCGCCTTCACGCTTAGTATGCGCAGCGGCCGCCGAGTGGGCGCGAGGGTCGTGGCCGGGGTAGGGACCCAAGGGGCGGGGCGGTGATGGAGATGGAAGCAGGGACCGTGACGGGACAGTGTGTGCAGGGACGGTTGGGGCGAGACGGCGCGGATGCTGGGGGAGGGGTCGGGTGCGTGTGGATAAGAAATCGGGGACAGATCATGGCGGGGCAGGCAGCGAGAGCGGGGGCCCCAAGGAACCGTTGGACCAAGGCGGGGAGTGATGGGGAGGGGCGGAACGGGTAGGGGGACTGACGGGCGGGGCGGGGATGGGTCAGGATGGTGGGGGCACGGGCCCCAGGCACGGATGGGGCCGGTGGAGTGGAGACTAGCGGGGTCGGGTGGGGTGTGGGCAAGGGGACGGAGCCAGGGCGAAGCGGCGTGGGCCTGGGCCCACGGGACGGATTGGGTGCGGCGGGGTGGGGATTGGGACTCAGCCGGGGCGAGGCGGGGCGGAGCGGAGGAGGCAGGCCCCGAGGGACGGGTGTGAAGGGCAAGGCGAAGCGGAGTGGGCGTCAACGCTTTGTTTCGCTTTTGCTCCCGCCGGCGCGCGGCGTCTTATCAGTGCGCCAAGAAACGGCCGGGCCTTTCTTTACGGCGGCGCCGTAAATGACTGGATGTGGCGCGTGCGTGGGCGGGGCCGGGGCCGTGGGGGAAGGGGGCGCGAAATGCGCGTGGACGGCGGAGGCCGGGAGCGGCCGCTCTCTGGGCGCCCGTGAGAAGGGCAGGACGCTCCTAAAAGACGAGACAGAGGATTAGTACGTGCTCGTGAACATGGGCTGATACGAACGCTCTTGTACAAGATGGAGTCTCTGCGTAGATACCATTCATCCAGGATTTGTGCAAGTAGAAGGGATGTACTAAGCGGTGCAACAACAAATGATGTATAAACTTTTACAGTATTACTATATTTCACAATACTTTTATTTTAACATATTTTCGAAGGCACTACATAGAGAGGAGTAAGTGAATATTGTTATTATATTCATTTGAAAGATTTCTCCAGTAGCTTGGCCTCCGGGAAAAAGAATTACTTTCCCTCAATTGGAAACGTAAGTCTAAATGATTTAAACTAGAATTATTATAATGTGGCTTGAAATATTCAATATTTTGTTCATTTTCTTCCTGTCCCGTATGGAGATACTAATTTTTTTTATTTATTTTACTATTTAACAGAACAGCCTGAATGATGGTAGCATTATTACAATCTGAAATGGTGATTTAGATCACTTTATTCTTTCGTTTTAGTTGGGAACAAGCATACACCTTTAAATAGAAGGATATTTTTGTTATTTTCACATTTGGAAAAGACGGGAGCAAGGAAGAAAGAACGACAAGCTAATAATGCATAATGACTCATGGTATTCGTATGTGAGAATGAGGATTGCCGAGGAGAGACTCAGCAAGGAATGTTCAAGAGAGAAGGAGTTTGAGGAGAATGTTGGAGAAGAGAAATATTACACAGCTTTGTTAGTGGACTCTCCGAAGTGTATATGTTCTATTGAGTAATCTGAGATGTTCGAGATGTAAATCTATCATATTTTTATATAGGCTGAATCTTCTTGAAATCGAACAGTTTTTCAAGAACGTGCATAGGAGATTTGTCCCTCGTTCAAATTCAAATTTATGTTTTTCGGATATTTTTTCGTGCTTGTTTCATTTTGTTAATCTAGTATTTGAAGATGTATCTTTCTCTTATGTTGATAATTTAAAATCTAATATTTTCAATCACAAATAAATTGGTTTGTTCTTGATAAATTAGTACCATTGCTTCAACTTTGAAATATAATTGTTTGGAAGAGATGTCTTTCTAGTCTGTATCATTGTTGAAAAAAGAAATTGGGAGGGTGTAAAATGTATTGGGATGGATTTAAAAATTACACTTAATTGCTTAGTGAAGCAAAAGAGGGTAGAGGAAAAACACGGGCAGCAAATGTGTGAGGATATGTTTGAAATAATGTGTTACAATTATGTTATATTTTATCAATCTTTTCTAATGAACTACCCGTGTTTCAAGCCCTTTTCATTGTGTAATTTTGAAAAGCATATATGTTAAAGAGATTATTTTGGTACATATTATTTTGGCACAATAAATAGTCGGCACGTACTGAATTATGAGCAATGTGACCTTTATAACCAGGTGGATTACATTTACACAAAGAGAACAGGATGTGCAGGTAGTAATCAGTAAAGAAGCTAAACTAAATACGAAATGAAATAGCGGATTTAATAATTATTCTATTAAAATACAAATGAATTGGTGGTATTGTGTTCAGTGTATTCAATACTTTGTAATTCATTAGTCTATTTAAATATTTTTTTTAAAATTTATCAGTGAAATATGTATCGAAGAGCACGCGTTTTGGTGGCAGTACAGAGCTGGGAAAACAGACACACAATTTATTTTAGCGATTCTCGAACAGTGCATTTTTGAAAAGGTCAAAAAGAAGACATCCAACAAAAACACCTTATAACATATTTTTGGTTGCTTTCTGTATTATCGTAGTTATTATTGCTTACAGTATTATTATAGTATTGTTTGCTTTTGTAATATACGATGAAATTTTGAGCATTAAGGGTGAATAAATTAAAATTAATAGGTACGATAATGTAACATTTTCATTTATTTCTAATAATTTTTAGCTATTTTAATTATAGAGTTAGTAATATTAACTAATAGTTAATAATCGTCTATTAAATAACACCATGATATAATGGCTGTGCAATTAAATTCTATTAAAAGCGTTGTATGTAATCATTTCTCTGAAAATAACACTAGGTATAGTAGTGATCGTTTATTAAACTAAAACAATCATGGGTCGGGTTCGAAACAAGGAGAAAGAAATAGAGGCTTTGCGCTTTACACAAATCGTACCTAGGCCAACAGGTGTGGCAGGAATTTCAGAAAAGACTAGAGAAAGCAAAGTATTTTTGTAGAAGGGACCATGAATACAAATTCGGTCAAAAAACAGAGATCAGGTGAAGGTACATTTTACTGGCAACCATTTTCAAAATCATGCCTAGAAATGTTCTTAGTCTTACAAATATCTTAGAATTAGTTTAGTATCAATAAAGTATGAAACTTTAGAATCTTGTGTGTAATACTAAGATAAAACTTAACTTTACTCTTAAAGTATTTTGCAGTTCAGTGAAGTTTTGTGAAAGGCGTCTAAGGGTATGGAAACGTAGAACAGTGAAGTGCAGTGCAGTGCACACCATATGCAATCATATGTACGGCCCTATTTAGTAGTTTTGTCTTGTATTATAGTATGTTTATCATTACTAATATAAGGCATAGAGGACCCCGTTACCTAGCCGGCAAAGTCGGACAGTCGTCCCAAAGTGATAAATAGATACATACATTATTAATATCATTATCATTATTAATATAAATTTTATTATTTTATTACTATTAATATAATATTAATAATCTTTTATTTTGTAAATTATTGCCTCCGCATTGTCCAAAATAGCAGTTACATACATTTTATCGTCTCTAACTGTAATTGTCAAAAGAAGTATTTTCTTGTTCAAACAATATTTTTGTGATTCATCAGCAAAGGATATATAATTATATTACCTGAATTTTTACAATCAATTAAGAATTTGTGCATTAAAAGATTTTGTTTTGATCCCACATATGAGAACAAAACCTCATTTATTCGTAATTACTTTATCTTTACATGCAGCAATAGCCAGTCATTTTAGGTATATTGTGTTGTGAAAGGAACATGAAGAATGTCATTTAGCATAAAAATAGTGTTTTTCAAAATAGAGCACTGACATGTGGCGTATGTGATATCTCGCATGTGGAGTATGTGGTTGGTCGCTTTCGTGCGGATCGTCAACAAGTCTGTGATATAATAGTAATCACGTTAAATTCTGGTACATCTTTTGTGAGCGGTTTATGACGAGGATTATTATTATTATTATTATTATTATTATTATTATTATTATTATTATTATTATTATTATTATTATTATTATTATTATTTATTATTATAACAAAGAAGTGTAAGTTATTTTCATTTATGATTTTGTAATAAATGTATAATGACACAAACACAATTAATGTGGGTCAATGATAATACCAGCAGTAGACGTGCCGTTGTTTAGCAGTGCTTCAGACGTTTAATGAGAATTGTGATCGGGATGTAGGTGAAGTTGACGCTTATCGTTATGATAATGACATTCAACTATTGAACGTAGAAACGTGTCCGCAAATAAATTCAGTCAAGGAATGTTTTTTGCAAATGTTGCTACTTCATGACGAATGTTTCAGACGTAAGAGATGGCTCAGGGCATCAACCAATGTCACTGCAGTCCCTCTGACCGAGAAGTCCTAGGTTCGAGTCCCGACGGCGGCAGGATTTTCGACTCTGACTTGTCAGCTAGGTCGAATTCAGTCCCGGGAAGCATTCTAGCAGCCGACTGCTCTGATCGGTACTTTTCTGTGATTTATCCGATCAACATCAGGCGAATGCCGGAGCAGTACCCTAACAAACGGGCCTCGGACCGCGCGCTATCTTTCCTACCTCTTCCTTTTTCTATCCTCACCCCTCACACACCTTAAACTGACATGCATTGCACTACCACACATGCCGGGAGACTAGTCGGAAGCTTAGAGCTTGTCCTGGCTAAGGCGGTGCCCTGCTGGTGGGAGATACCTGGTTAGGGAAATTCCCGTTAGATAACGGTAGGTCGGCGCTGGATCTCGCCATCCAGTGGGAAAAGACCACCGCTACCTAGTACATAGACATGTTTATTTCTACAGTGGTTTACATCAGTTTACAGCTTGAACATTTATTTTTCGACATAATCACCATTTCTGTTAATGCATTTTTGTAGATGCTGAGACAGTTTTTGTATGCCCATGTCATACCAGCTCGCCGCCATGCTGTTCAGAAAGTTATGAACCTCTTCTTTCACCTCGTCGTCGGAGCTGAATCGCTTTCCGGCCAAATGTTCTTTCAACTTAGGGAACAGGTGATAGTCACTGGGCGCAAAGTCGGGACTTTAGGATGGGTGAGTGATGATGCAACGGTGGGTAGGGGACTGAGCGCCTCAGCGTGGCGTGCGCATGTTTACACACAGTGCAGGAAGCACTCGTCATAACAGTGTGGCCAACTGCCTTACAAACAGAGTTCTGTACTTATAAAAAAAAAGACCTTACTTTTGGGATTACCCTCGTACAAGATTCGTGAAATGTAAAGAACAATATTTTCGAATGTGAAAAAGGTGAAATTATACATCTTCAGACCTCTCATGATCCTGTAAATAAACGTTATTAAGTAAAAATTAGTGTAACTGTAACTCTCCCAAAAATTACCTGCCTGTGGACACTTGAACCAATCATAAGCAAATTATTTAACATCCCGTAAATCAATTTAGTCATTTAAACCTGTGGGTTCACTTACATTTTTCAGACAAATATATAAAACGTCAGAACAGAAACGGCGTCAAATGTAAAAAGAACCCTACACTGGTTTCATAAAAAATGTGCTAGACTGTCATCAATATATTTCAAAGCCTACTGGGAGACGATCCCACCAGTTAGCTTAACCGAAAATTGTTTTGGTGATTTCGCACATTTCGCCGCTTTTACCCGCCCTTTTCTTTTCCTTGACGCAATAATTTCTACGGCACGCGTCTGATGTTTACCTCGTTAAAACGTTCCGTTCGCTGACAGCTTCAAACAACGATTTCCTCCGCAGCCCTTCTTCCCTTCCAAAGGGCGGCTCCTCCTGTGGATAGCAGACCGACAGCTTGACAGCAGCGCGGCCCAAGGGCAGAAGGGATCTCGAGAAGGGCGGGCCAAACTGATCGATTGGATGCTGCTGCCGCTCACAAATACAGGGTGTTCGAGATCAAACTGAAACGAAAATAAAAATGTGTGAAAAATGTATGGCCTTGAAAGGAGTACGTTTCTAGTGATGGAATGATAGTGGAATACATGGAGGTGAAAACTGGTGATTCATGAAAATAACTTTGAGCTGAACTGATAAGGAGATATTTTGTAAGAAACGCAACGGAGAAAAAAAATTAAAATATATTAAAATGAGTTTAATTTGTGCGAACATTCGACACTTTTTAAATCATCTATATATTTAAAACACTAAGGGTTTTATTTCAGAAAGAAATTTGAGCCAAACTTCGTGAATTTTATTTTTCTTTGAATGAAGGGGGCCCTAGATGCGTTTTCACTTGCTGTTTAATCAGTTATATTAAAAACTATTCATTTTAATAATATCTGAAAATTAATAGAATGAAAGTGTATCAGCCGTCATTTGTTAATTACATCGATTTCAAGAACTGTTACATTCCATGTAGTTTGTTGTTATTATCGTTTTGTTTTGCGAGTTTCAATTGATCTCTCAAAAGCAGTCATCGTTTTGTACCAAGATTGTTAAACTTCAAAGATGAAAGAGCTTTTTCAAATGTGAAGATTAATAAGTATATATAAACGCAGTGTCAGAGTCCGACAACCTGCTAATATGTGTTTACGAAAAGTGATTTTAATTGTAAGTGATGGATAACGTATTCAAGTTACAGTGGTCTTTCTGCTTCAATAAAGATGTACAGATTTTGGTAGATTTAAAACATTCCAATTATATTTTCAGAAAGCATATTTACGTAACTCTACGTACACAATGTTTAGTGATAATATTGTTCTAGAATATGTAAACCTCTCAATCCGAAAATAATTTCTTAATACCTTGAAGCAATATTTTTGTGATTTTCAATTTTCGGTATTGAGCGTTCGTAATACATTTTTCTGTTGTAACTGTTCTACAGGTATTTTTTTCTCTTTGATTTAACTGCACGGGTCAGCTAATAGCTTTGAGAGTGAAAACCGCTTCATACAGGAACCCAATCTCTTTTTCGGTATCCGTGCTACGAATTACGAATTCCTTCCATAGTGTAATAGAACATTATATCATTTTGTAAATTACAACACGACGTAAGAAACATAAATCGCGACCCATACTCATGAAAACTTTATATTTAAGGCAAAGGACGCATCGTTTAGGATTTATGCCTGTTTTGCGGTAACATCGTTTAATGCTTTTAAACCTATGTTCACGTGTTCAAACCAGATAGAAACCGAAGATTTTTAAGGACTAAATAATCCTTCCAACACCTTCCTTCGGAAGGGGAAATGAAGACGGCTGTTCCGTGTTGTAGATTTATTGTATATAAAAGATCCGCACGATTAAAAGAAGCCTCTAAGTAAACTTCAACTCGACTATTTCGCCGCGCGAGTGATACCATCTTTCTCTGCTAGCTGGCGAGAGGAGAGAAATGTGAGCGGTCGGTCGGAAAAGTAGGCCTGATGACCTGAGCATCTTCACGTACAATAAGGCATGTAATTATTTATTGATGTTCGCACTGTGTTTCGAGCACGACGTCTGGAATGGGTTGCAAGTGCGCCTGTTGGTACGTACCGTTAAATCACTTTTGCGAATTTCCAATTCTTAAATATACGCATAAATTCACACGTTGTCAGTACTAGCGTATAAAGTAAAGAATTGATCAATCTTTTTGATGCAGTCCTGGGAAATAAACTACTAACCAGAAGTAGCACAGTCATGCGATGTTGTGACTGTAGTTTCTAAGTGTAATTGGCACAAAAATTGGCTAACAAATTGGCACAAAAATAATACTTCCTTGGCGTATAGAGATAGATAGAGAGGATAGTCAAAATACAATAAGTATCATACAGATAATCTTATAATGAATATTTTAATTACACGCAGCTCTTTCAAATTGCCGCAAATATTGAAAAATATTATCTTCAGATTAATGGCGATTAAGTTTCGTGTCCTCAGTGTCATATTTAGTTCATTTTTACTTGACTTAAGACATCAGTAATGTTTTAGGAGTTTAAATTTGAATGAATCTAAATTTCAAGAATTAAGTGCTTTTCATTTAAAAGATTACAAATAACTTGTGTATTTTTTACTTTAGTTAAAAATGTACTACGGTGTCTCAGTGTAAATAACGCAACATACCTGATGAGTCTCTTATTACACTTACTTGAGTGCAATGAAAATAAAATCGTACTTTATGGTATTCTTACACACTTCGCTTCATTTATATTTAATTCTTAGAGTTTTTTTTTCAGTCCTTTATACGTCTCAGAGTACACGAAAATTAAGGCTGTTCAGTAAGCGATAAGTACTAGTTACATCGTTTAGCTCATACATTAATATTCATAGCGTTGACTATCACCTTTCCTTAATAAGGACTGAATTTTTAAACTTCCTCCTTGCAAATGGTCTCCACTATCTTTCTAATTGAATCATTTTGAGGCAAAGTAGAGAAAACCAAATAATTAACACATTCTCATAAATATTTTATTTTACATCAGTTTTCAAGTGATGATACAATGATTTCATAAAAGTGCCCTATATTTTCGGGTTGTCTGTTTCTAAGATGCATGGGATTTTTAAATATTTTTTATTTATTCTTCACCCGCTACCTTGTCAGGAAGAAAAAAGGTCACTAATAGTATTTAATACATTCTTTGCAATCTGTTCAGAGGACCCCCTGACATCATAGCATTGTTAGCACGCTCGGATTGCGGGTCGTTTCGGATTCTATTCCCTGCAGGTTCAGTCGATTTAATATGTAAATCCATTACCGTTCCAGAAATTGGCATGTGAACCGGAACTCCCTGAATATTGTCCTCCATTACATGTTGGCTCATGCATTCAACATCAGTTCATGTTCGTCAGAGAAAAATACGTGTACGTTGCAAAAGGAATAATGTTGTACGATGGGTTCAGATTTGTAAGATTGTAGAAAGACAAGACACATTTACTTAATAAAATTGACTGAAACGTTTGTTCGTTTATATGTCAAAATATTTATCTGCAATTAAGATATGAATCAATATATTACGAAACATAGTAACCGAAAATAGATATTGCTTTGCAACTAATGTAAACGAACTAAAATTATAAACTGGACTTAGATACCGAATGCTTTAAACTCGTAAATTTCATGTTATCATTGATACATTTTAACAAGCATGTTTTTTATTTATGTATAATAAAATATTTCGTCTCTTGCAAACATCTAAATAAATATCTTTGTGGAATGAGTACGACAATTTTTTTAAAAAACGAGCAGAAATATAAATTCACTAATTCTCTGATTTACAAAATTTTATTTGGAACAACGTGAATGATATGTTAAAATTTGTTCGAAATTAAGATAGACAATACCTAGCCAGTAAGAATGCAGAGCGCAAAATTTAAACGATCGTAAGAAACAATGAATTCAAGTCACGAACTGCTCAATAATTTAATTACTATTTCTGAAGATGAGAGGACAAAGATAACGTCCAAACAAGTGACTTCAGAGGAACGGATCCTTACACAATCAAAATCTACCACAAAGAACATTTAATGGATGTATATGTGTTTTTATATAAATGTAACGTAGTTACGAAGAAAATCATTTCTGATAATGTTTATTGATGTAAGTTTTAAGTATAATAATGAGGATTTCTGTTAAATAAAATAAAATGTTATGGGTCAGACGTAAACAAAAACGTAAGAATTAAAATTTATTAAATCTGAAGCTATGGATAGAGAACTAAAAAACTCAAATAACAATCCAAAAACGAATACAATACTTTTAAAATATCAACAAATTTTAGAGAAACTGAAATGAAGGAACGGAAGTATACCATGACGTATAGTCAACTACAATTGAACCGCCTAATGCAGAAAGGGTACATGTTGATGTTTCGGCTTTTTTAATATTATGATGTATGGATGTATGGTAATATTATGGTATGATTTTTAGCTTCATATTTTACTGTGCAAAAATATTTTTTTGTATTTTATTACGATCAGATACTGGAAATAATCTGCAAAAAAGTTACAAAATAAAATAACAACAATAACTATTATTATTATTATTATTATTATTATTATTATTATTATTATTATTATTATTATTAAGTCTTCTTGTTAATAGTTTTTTCTATCTCCTGTAAAGGTGTACCTATTCTGCATTTCGTGGTCCAATTGCACGCACGTTCGCCATTTGAGTGTGGAGGTGACGTGCTTCTTTTCCACATTCGTCCGAGAGCCGCTGCCTGGCACCCTGTACTTTTTCCCTTGCTACAACCGCGGGCGCGTCGCTCCGAGGGCTTTCCTACGGCGCTTCCGCGCGGCCCGGCCCTTCGGCGCCGCCCTTGAGCTTCCCGCCCCGTCGCCCCCTCCGCAACCCTTCGGTCAACCCCCGCAGCCGCGCTGGCGCCCGCCATTAATCAGCGTCTTTGGAGCCGTCGGCCCTCGCAGGGCCCAAGGGCGCCGCCGCCCCCCCCCCCCCCCCCCCCCCCCCCCCCCCCCCCCGCCGCGCACAGTGGGTAGTGACGCGACATCGACAACAAATATCATTGTGGCCAAACATCGGTGTTCAAAATTAAAATATCAATGTTGCCAAATATCGATGCTTAAAATTAAAACATCAATGTTGCCAAACATCGGTGTTCAAAATTAAAACATCAATATTAATAAAACGACAAAAATCCATCGATGTTTTTAAACATCTATGTTTTTTGCTGATGTAGTAACCTCTAACATTAAATTCGTGCGCAACACAATTTAATTTGACAGAGGTAGTGTACATAAATTTGAAATTAAAATTTCTCTGAAAACAAAGTTTAAAAACTCCTCTCCGTGTGCGAAATAGGTAGAAAGACGAAGGAAATTCTAGAGCATCAAGATCATCTCGGGTGAGAAATAGTCTGTTTGATGAAGGTAGTACAAACCCCCTGCATGACGTTCATTTGTTTCCCGATCTGCCAAATTGGTCCCTTCTTAGAGTAATTTATCTTTATCATGAATTATTATTTCATATTTTAACTTTTACAAAATTTTGATTGCGGTAATTTTTCATTGACGACCAAAGTACCAAAAACGTAAAAACATAGAGAACAAGGAGTCCATGTTCACAAAATATCGATGTATTAAAGGACCATATTTCTATAGAAACCGATGTTTTGAAAACATTGGGTTCGATGTCGCATCCAATTTGACGCATGGGCGGTGCTGTCAACGCTCACTTAATTGCACCAATCAGCGGTGAATAAATCTAGCTAAGCGTCGGGAATAGTTGTCGCCTGTCAAATGTTTTGTTAGGCAACCTGCTTGACAGTTATGCGTTACAAGTTTGCCTATTTGTTATGTGCCTAACAGATATGAACAAAGCTATCCAAAGCGCAAGCATTTTCTTTTCTACCAGAAGTAACAAATCCATTAAATCTTAGCTGAGTATGTCCCGTTAACTTCGATGCAGACCAAATACCCTCTGATTTAGACCGGCCTCTCCCCCCGTCTCAACACAGGCATATTGCAGCTAAGCACGGCTTTAAATGAAAATTCGACCCGGCGTGTTCATGAATACACCCTGACCAGAAACGTACAATGCTTTAGAAAATTCCGCTAAATCGACATCTAATATTCAAGAATGCCAAAACTTGCTTTTATGTTAATTTAGGATGAATCCGTTTATTGAAGGAATAAAATTCGCAAAATGATGCCAAAGGAGCAATTGCGAGTATGCCAGGAATGTGCATTGACAAATTACGAGAATGGGATTTAAAGGGTTAATAACGGATAAAATAATGGCAGTGTTCTTTCGGAGGAGGCTATTCATCCCACTCTTATATCCTTGTATCACACTCCTACCCAGTAATGTAACCTAGAATCTCAAGACAAAGAGTGGTGGGGCTATCGTGAGGCTGTTCAGGTCGAGCTATTCTTTTGTTTAAAAGCTCTAGTTCGATCTCGAGTCCATGTACACGGAGACACACACTTTCGTCCGCCGCCGATCCAGCTATTTTATATCGAGTTGCCAGAACTGTTTGATATTGTGCGAGATAGTAACCTGAACATGAAATCAAACCAATATTAATATCCTCGAAGCTCTGCATAAAGCTCTTAATTGTATTCATATCTCAACTTCTGAATGCTGCCTGGCGGAGATCGAGTGAGAGGATATTAAACTGCGGCTATTGCATTTCTCTCTATGTCGCATGTCTAGGGATGCATGCATGTCAATCCACGCACGCACGAGCTTCTTGTCCGCCTGAACAACCTGTCGACCCTGTGTATTTAGGCAACTTCCCCTGACTCCGCTTAAATTTCCCCTCCAAATTCGGAACACATTCAAGCTGAAGCAGTGATGCAAGGATTAGTGGCTTCAAATGAACATGCGTTTGCAGATTTGTTCTATCAAACAGCCGAGAATAGAATTTTGATATTGGTGCTATTTATTTAGGTTTCACATTTATTTTCATTTTAAATTCTGCCTTCTACAAATATTTTGCAGACATTTGGGGTGTGAATATGTCAAGTAAGTTAACAAGTCTCTACTAGTTAACAATTCTTTTAACACAAAAGAATATCTTAAACCTTCTTACATGAATGTAGAAAATTAATGTAATATTGCACTCTTAAGTAAATACAATTACGAAATCAAGATGATTTTTATTCAAAATGTTTTATTGTGACTCAATTGTCGATTTTAAATCTATTATTAGGTTTTAATGCATAATTTCTTCGCTTCAGGAGAGTAAATTAACATTAATAGAGCTACATTGGGGGAAATAATTGTCAGAACTTCTCCAGAAGACTGTCATGGGTTAGGTATCTAGTGACGTAATAAGATACTATTTCAATGAACAATTTTGCTGGCAAAGGCAACGCCTTTACTTACTTCATTTGGAATGGAAATGACAATTGGCCGATAAGCATTATCCAGTGACGTACCGCTAAACAGGAGCCTTCTTTAGCGCATACCTTGAAATTTCGCGCCAGTTTCTCTGAACGCAGTGCCTGCTTACTCTAGTACGTTAGTTCCCTTGCCATGCCTGTTCGAACGGCTTGAGCTTGGACACTAGCTAGAATATACTGCAAAGAGTGGCTGGCGCGCCTCCATCATGGAAGCAATTGAAGTAATGTTTTCCGCAGTCAAAGTAGAGCCCTTTGGAGAAACAGAGTATTTCAGTATTCCGTTTAGCACTTATTGCCGGGTGAGTGCGGGTCCGCGCATAATAAGAAAAATACAAAATGTAACAAGAACAAATTAAGTAACTTTAAAATAACGTTGCTTCCTGCACCGGTTAGTCACAAGAATTGAAACGGCTGAAATGTTATTGTAGTTAACATAACGGCTGGAAGTGAATGTTGTTACAATAGGAAGCAAACAACAGATCACACGTACGGCTGCAAACTTGAAAAACGATATATTTGTGGTTTAATGAGTTCTATTTTCACAGTTAAACGCCGAGCGTACTGAAGGCATTGTGAAAATTATTATTAAATTTAACTAGTAATATAATTTAAATACAGAAATAGGAAAAGACAATAAGATCTGATGTCAAAAACACAATTGAGTACGAGAGTTCACGTCACCATCAGGCACTTCTCATGTTTTGCAAAATCATGGCGGGCTCTATTTAGGCGAGCGTGCACGAAGAGCACAGAAACCGTAAGGTGAGCCACCCCATCGCCTCCTAAATTATTTCAATTGTGTACAGACCTTTCGTGGCTCTCACCCGCCATCAATCTGTATAAATGAGAGATGTGATGAATTGCACTTTGACTTTAAAAATATCAAGGATTTGTTGTAAAAACGCATCTAAACATTCATATCAAATGCAATCCGCAACACTCGGCTCAATTTTTGAATCTATATCGTTAAATTACTTCTAAACAAAGCATTTTATGGCCTTAAAAAATAAATTTTTGAGGCCTCAAAGAAAGTTCCTCACGCCGTTTTCTACTTCATCTTTTAGAACATTCTAGTACATTTTTACTGGTTGGACGCTTCCCGATTCTACCGCACCTGTTCAAAGCCAGTAGAATCTGCAATTGTAAGTAAAATTAAACTAATTACTTGATATTGTATGCAACTGAATTACACGGATGTACGTCTCAGCTTGGTAATAACGTTAAATAAGCATAATTTGTACTGATATGTAACATATTGTATTGTTATCAATTACAAGGAGACGTATAGAAAAAGTGACGGAGGATAAGAGGGTCTTGAAGAAAAATATGTATTGCAGGCTTGATATGGAAATGGCAAAACAGGGATGAGGGAGGGGTTAGTGTAGTGAATTGCGGCTCGTGTGTTTCGGCCCACTGCGGAGGCCGACCGCCTCGTGGGCGCCAGACGCCGCGGCGCGCGCGGGAGCGAGGCGCCGCGCAGCTCGTTAGTGTTTTGTTCGATTCACGGCGGAAAATGTAAACCTCAAGTCGCAATGGAAACTGCAGGTTGGTTGAGCACCTATTCAGAGCTCATAATTTACGCTCGAGAGGGAGCTGAATGATGTACATTTTTGCTACACGCCGTTTGTATTACAAGCCTTGCGTACATCCTTCACAAGATATATTCTGACAAAAATATTTCAATGAGACACCGGAAGCTATATTTGAATGCAATACATTATCGATTTCTTGAAAAAAACTGAAGCTCCAAAAGATGATTTCACGAAAGAAGAGCATTGTAACATTTTATATAGGTGCCTTTTAATCAACGTAGTCAATGTAATCAATCAACGTAGTAAGGCAAACTACTACAGAAAATTACCTGTTGTCTAAATTTCCTTGCTGTGCCCGAACTAATTCAGTGTGAATATGGTAATGCAATAAACATATGTGCAAAATACACGTGTATAAATGTGAATATAAAATACGTCTTTTGAGAATTGAATTTTCTGCCATCAGTTATGAAAGAAATCAGCTTTGATGGTGTAGTGGTTATCATGCCGGGCTACTGATCCCATATTCGTGGGTTCAAACCTGGTCAGAATGGGGGGATTTTTGAGGTGCCAAAAATCGATCGCATGCATGCGGATAAGTCGGCATGTATGACAAATCCCAGGAAAGGACTTGACCGATCCTGACAAAATTAAATCCTCTAGCAATTTAGTGACAATCAGAGGTTCGATTTGAATTTCTGGATAAGATTGCGGATATTGTATCTTGGTCTGCGCTATCTGCTAATCAAATCAAGCGTCCAATTGGCGCAGTAGCGCCCCTAGGGAAAGCAATGGCAAACTACCGTCGGTGTACTTGCTCGGAAGGCGTTAGGAGCTTCTGGAGGCTAGCCTACGCACTAATGAGTGTATGGCAATGAAAGAAGAAGCTGTACTCTGTGCTTTGGTTGGTTACTTTATGAAAAATAATGAAAATCATTCATATTTTGAAATAATTATAAATAAATAACGCCATGTTCTGAAGTAAACGTGTGAAAATTCCGAAATGTAATTATTGTTTAATTATTTTTCATCTAAGTAGTTTGAATTTATGAATTTCATAAAGTTTTTGTGTTATTTTTCTTCTTATTCGGTTTATCAGTGTTCATATCAGTATTCAACAATTTTAATTGTATCAACTTACTGTTTCTAAAAGAATTATCTCATATCCAAATCACTTAAACTAAAAGAAAATTTTAAAAATATTACTATCATTAATTCTTAATTTTTAAAATCGGTAATTTCAAATTCTATTCATATAACTTGTCGTACTTTAGTCTCAACGTATTTTTTATTGTAATTAAACACGCATGTATTACTTCATGCCTCGGATTATTCTATATTTTTTCGACTTTAGAACTGACGTGTATGAGTCAATGGGCTTTATAATTTTTTCATCGAAATTCATATTCAAAACAAACGCGCATTTCCATGAAGCTTCGGAGCGAAGTCTTTTAGTCCGGGCGCTCTACAGCCTATCCGGAGCGCGCGTGCATTTCCATAGGTAACAGGCGGCAGGCCTCTGAGAGATTAGCGGAATACACGAGGCGTTTATTACATACACACTCTTCGCGAATAAAACGCTTCGCTTCACACGCAAGAGGGCGGTCAGTCGGGGCGTCAGGCCACAGCTCATACCTCGACGCAGCGGAGGCGGCGCTGGCGGCGGCGCCAGATCAATAGAAACAACACGTGTGATCGTCGGAAAAAGCCCGATGGCCGATGCACGTGAGAGCGACGGTCGTCATGGCTAAGGGGAGGGGGAGGGGGAGGGGGAGGGGAGGAGGGGGATTTCGCTGGGAATTGCGTCCATTTGCGCCGATCCCCCCGACCGACGTCACCGACAGTGTACACAATCCTTTGCGTGCAGGGGGCATAAATATTGGTTTCCATTTTTTTTTCTCGCGCAGCTCAACCAGCTGTTACGTACCGAACGTGGTGCGTGCGGCCGGCGCGAGTTTAGGGGGCTAGGTGGGTGCTGCAGTGTCATGGCATTTCGAATGGTATTGCTGAACTGCACGCAAGTTGCGAACGCTCGTAATATCCAGTCTTTTCTTAGGAATTTTTTGATTGGGATAATACAAATTTTATTAAAAGGAATGCTAATAAGTATAAAAAGGTGAATTTTTATAATGTTTTATATGATATTTTTTGTAAATTTTGTAAGAATCATAATACAAGTATTTGTCTGATAGCCCTGATGTAGATGTAATAAATAGAAAAATTGTCATAAAGAAATATTTTAATACAAAATTACAACTGACCACATACTTCAACACAATATTAGTAACTAAAACATTTTTTAAAATAAGGCAGCATTTTTCAAACAGTCTGTTCCGGGTCTAATATTGTAATTTTTTATAATAAGGGAATGATTCTAAATTACAGTTACTGTTTTAGATACTAACGTTGCTTCACTATTTCAAACAATTCCTCTCTTAACCCAGAAAGCGTGAAATATTAATTTCCATACATGTGATGTGTGTCCATAAAATCAATGCTACAATAATATATTAAAAAGAATCCTCATTAATATGTTTAGGAAACAAAAGATCATTGTCTTAAATGGAGTATACTTTGTAATTATATTACATAAACATCTTATCAAAAGAAAATGGAAAATTACAAAAAAATTAAAATAAAATAGGGCATTTACCTCCTAAAATATGATGAATGATAGTGATATTAGTAAGCAATGATGATAACGATGATCATTATAACAGTTCTTGTAAACTGATGATTTATCAGATGGGGGTACATGGTGACATGAAAAGTAAACCATACCATTGGTGAAAACGCTAAAG
This sequence comes from Teleogryllus occipitalis, assembly GCA_011170035.1. Taxonomy (NCBI): domain Eukaryota; kingdom Metazoa; phylum Arthropoda; class Insecta; order Orthoptera; family Gryllidae; genus Teleogryllus; species Teleogryllus occipitalis. The sequence continues at coordinate 9,418 of BLKR01005612.1, read as the reverse complement.
ACGTATAGTGGACTCGATCCCGGAACATTCGGCTTCATGTCCTTGATTGTCACTCCAAACTTCTGAGTCAAAAAGCGACGAGCTATTTTTTTTTAATTTCTGAGAATAAAGTAGAAATAAACATAACCTTTAGAAGAACGTTCTTCAAAGAGAATGTAATGTCTATATTTAGATAAGAGAATGATTTTAGTATTTTATTATAGTTTGAGTAAAAATGTGACACTGTATAGTCCATTTTAAGTAAAAATATATTTAATGACATGACAAGAGCGTTATATGTACATTTTTATTTCCCTTAAGTTAAAAGTTCACATTAACATTTAAAATATTAATGTATCCAGGTTTTAATGAAATAAATAAATATTAATTAGGTAGTCGAAGTAACAGAAATAAATAGCATTTTTTCACAAAAAAGTTAGTTTATAACTTATATTAAATTTGAGTTCATTAAAAATCAAGCGGTAAATATGGAAACGTATTTTAAATTATTTTAAAATTCTCAACACCAATCACTTAAATAAAACTAATTTAACATGTTCACTTGTACACATCATTTTTATTGTTTTTAATGTGAAGTCTAGAAGTTTTTAAAGATATATAGACCGATATGCTACATCTCGTCTACTAGTACTACTATTTCCAGTGTCTTAAGTGCTCAAAACCGACCTGGATGGCCGGGGTGGCTAAAGCGTGTGCTGGCTCAGCGCCTCGGTCGGGGGTCGCAGTTTCGAGTCCCGCCGTGGGTATGGTTGTTTGTCCCTTGTCTTTCATGAATGTGTGTTGTCACGGAAGGTCTTATGAGTCTGCTGACGCGGCCGAGGCGCACTCAAGTGTGCTCAGTTTTGAGAAACTATTTAACATAAATACATTTTTGAATGATACACAAAAATGTATTCATTTGTATATTTTATTATTGTTTTTTTTTAGAAAAAATTGTTTTTCAAAACGCTTTCCCAAAAATGAAGTTGTGTAGGCCGTATGCGTTCTGTGGCAGGAGACAACCCCCCTGTTGTAGAACAGTGAAGGGTAGGACATATGGGAATGGATGAACAATTCATCGCCCGACTCTGTGAGGAGCAAGGGCAGGATGAGAAGGAAGGATCGCGGGCAGGCCGTATCCTAATGTATAAGAATTTCTCCAACATCTCCCTGGAATTAATCGGACGAAACGAAAAGCCAATCACAACAGCCAGTCTAAAATTTTCATTTTGCTTTGACTCTGATACGTCAATGGCGTACGGCCGGGACTCAAACCCAGGGTCGACAAATTTTCAGGCGTAGACTCGCTTGTATGTATGAAGTCGCATAGAACAGAAGAATTTTTTTTATTACTTACAAAGAGAATATATTTTTCAGTAATAAGTTCCTTTTTATAAAATTTCATTAATGATTATGTCTAATATCGGGCAAAATATAGTCATTAATGAATGACTTATTCTATTAAACTTATTAATGACTTATTCTATTAAACATAAGAAAAATACTCCAAACTAAGAAAAAATTTTATACATAGGAATATTTTTCCCTCTCTGTATTAGAAGGAATAAATAAATTAATTAATGTTTCCATACTGATTCTGAAGGCAAACAAAAAGTTTTTTAAATTGTGGATCAAAAACGGTGCAGTGAGGTACATTTCGGACCTAGTGCGGCAAACTATTATCTGTTACTAGGAAACGAGTTAAAATCTCAGAGGATAGAAAGATAAATCGATTTTTAGTAGATATTATATAAATTTGTTAATACAAAGTGTCATTAATTTGTGCAAGTATTAACATAAGAATATAATACTTTTGTATAAAACGCATTGGAATACTCCACGCTCGGTCTCATCTCTGAAATTGCTATTCATCATTGTGTGCATCACTCCCCATTTGCAATAGGTGCAATCGGTCTTAATTGGCTCCCACTGGTTCTCATGAAGTTTGGCCTTTTTCACAGGTGGCTTGTTTACGAAGGACATGCAATCATGGAAAGGAGAAACAGGTTTTATTATACATGAACTCTTAAAACAGTCAGGAATAAAACCATTCACTTCGCATTGAAAACATGCCTCTTTCCATACCAAGACGTATTTTTTTGCCATTATATTAAAATTTTCTTTTTTTAAATGATAGTTATTAATACTTTTCCACACTTCAAACATTGACAGAATTTCAGGCTGAAAATCTTTTCTCGCTTTCGAGAAACACTTTCATTCCTTTCACCAATGACAGATGCATCTTTCCATTACCATTACGTTATCACCGAACGTTCTCACTGAATCGAGCTAAAATGAAAATGATACTTGAATTTCAAATCATTTCCTACAGAAACTTAAATGCATGAAATAAAACTATCTATTGTTATCTCAAGTAAATTTATTTCTCGCTCGAGATAAGCTGCTCTAGAGATCACTGCCCTTTTTTTCATCTTACAACGTAGCAGGAATATATAAGAAAATAGAGGGAAAAACGATGCATGACGTACAGCAGAAATCTAGAAGTTTCGCCGAGAAATGACCTTTAATGGGTTACGATCGCTAATTGTAGGTGAACGTTTCGTGATGTTTCAGGGTACGTGCGATTTAAACCACACCAGCCGGAAAGTCGATATCGGGGTTAAGCCCGTTGGTCACCCTTATTCGGTAACTTTTTCCAAAGGCCGCACAATCCCCAAGCTCTGAGAGGTGGCCGCGAGTATAATTTGGGTGCTCGCACTCGGCGATTTAATTAACTCTTGGCGGGGTTCTTTCCGCAGCGCCACTCGCGGATGTTTGCGCGAAATCGTCGATGGCGCTCCGTGCGCGCTCCGTTTATTTTGTGGCGCGCAAACAGGGCTCGCAGCGACGCCACGCGGCCGCCAGCGGCGCCTTCCGGCGGTTGCTGCAACTGCGGGAGGTCACGGGGAAGGGGCGGTGGGTGGTGGCGAGGGGGGCTATGCGCGGCAGGTGGCAGAGGGTGGCGGAGATTGCGGCGGGTGGCGGCAGGTGGCTAAGTGGTGACGAGTATGGTGGCGGGTGGGGGCAGGGGAAGACGGGTAGTGGCGGGTGGAAGGGCTTTGGCGAGTAGCGGCAGTGGTGTGAGGGGTGTGCGTCGGGTGGCTAAGTGGCGACGGGCGGCGGGTCTCGCGTTGACGGTAAGTGGGGACGGGTGGCAGAGGGTAGTGGCGAGTTGTGGCGGAGGTGGGATAGGGGTGCGGGGGTGGCGGTAAGTGGCGACGCTAGCGGTGGTTGGCGGCGGGTAGCTACGGGTAGCTGCGGGTGGCGGCGGGTGGCGGCGGGTAACGGCGGGTAGCGGCGGGTAACGGCGGGTAGCGGCGGGTAGTGGCGGGTGACGGCGGCGGCGGGATAGGAGTACAGGGATGGCGGTAAGTGCCAACGCTGTCGACAGTTGGCGACGGGTAGCGGCGTGTAGCTTCGGGTAGCTGCGGGTGGTGGCGGGTGGCGGCGAGTAGTGGCTGGTGGCGGTGGCGGTGGGATAAGGGTGCAGGGATGGCGGTAAGTGGCGACCCTGGCACAGTTGGCGACGGGTAGCGGCGGGTGGCGGCAGTTGGTGGCGAGTGGCGGTGGGTGGTGGCGGGGAGGTCAGTGGGCAGTGGGGCGGGGGCGGGGGGGGCGGCTGCTGTAGCAAGCGCCAGCCAGCAGGGAGCCACGAGGCGCGAGGTGTGACGGCCGTTGGAGTTGCGCGCTGTGTATCTAGCGGTGAGCTCACAAAACCCGCGCTCAGGGGTTTACCTTCCGTTATTTCCTTCTGCTTTACGTTTGCACGCTCCGGTCTCTACGTAGAATTGGAGGCGAGCCGTTGAACTCTGGGTCCGAGAACGCAGCGGCAAATTCAATTTAATGTTTTGGAATGGGACCCACAGAAGCCTTGTATGTTTTGTGATTGCATGATTTTGAAATCCTTTTTCAAGTGACATTTGGCACCTAAGGAGAGCTATTCAGTATTTATGGAATTGTTTTGGCTGTTTGGTTGAGTTTTTTTAGTTTGAGTGATTAGCTATTATATCATTGTAATAGTTACAAATGATATAATAGCTAATAGTTATTTATAAAAAGTAATTACAATTTTACTACAAAACGGTAATCTGCTATACTTTTTGGAACTGACCATATCATGTTGTGCACTTATCGGTGTTGGATAAAAACCGAATTTCTACCTTAAATTCAATAAAGGTTCAATAAGCAGAGGGGAAATGAAACACTACCTAAAAGATTACTTACTAATATGATGTTTTTAATAGAAATCCTTCACGAGATTTATTCCGTTTGAACAAAGCACTCTCTAAAAGTGTGATATTGTTTAAGGCGCATTGTAATATTTTTAACTTATGGGAATAAATAAATAGGTGTCTAGAAAGTATTAAGTATATCCAGGTTTTCATTTCCTTTCGAATTATGTGATCAAATGTCATTCAAAATTAAAAGAGTTTAACGAATTAAATATATCGAGAGCATTACAAAAAATTACATTTAAACCAAAGATATTTTAAATCATCAAAATTTCCTGTGAAATGAATACCCATCCTCTGGTAGTTTGTCTTCTAAAAAATTACTTCTACAGTTTTTTAGGCGGGAAGCAAAACAAATTCTGAATTGCGTTGTCACTCAATCTACCTCTATCTACACTCTGCAGTATTGAAAACAAAATTTTAAAGATTGCATATTTTTTTATCTCCAATTACCAGACCGTTATTCAGCTGAGGTTAGGTTTGGTAAGCTTTAAATTTTCATTAAGGCATGAGATTCCTTTTTGACATTCCGCTCGAGAACAGATACATCTCAACAAAATGTCTCGGTTTCTTCATAAATGTTTTTCCTTCAAACAATTTTTTTATATTTCTCATTAATGAATGAAGCGGGAAAGCAACAAGGACATCCTGTTATACAATGAGCTTTTGTAATAAAGTTGACTGAATATTCAAGATGCCTCTTTGTTGATTTAACGTATATTGTGTGTACTGGATTTCTTTGTACAAAATGCCTTTCCTCAGAGATATTTTCATAAAGATATAACCAATTAAAAGTATTTTAAACTCTTTGAAAGGATTGATAAAAAAATGCAAAAACAAGAGGGAACAACATACAAAAATTTCGATTAATTATGACTTGATTTCCGGTCTCGTGGATCACGGTCTATAGTGAAGTATTTTTCCTGACTTTTCGTTTACTCCTCCCGTGGACATAATCCAAGGTGCGTACCGGGAGCGGTACCATCAACTGATGTCACTGCAGTGCCTCTGACCGGGAGGTCCTAGTTTGGAGACCCGATGACGGCAGGATATTCGACACTAGCTTTTCAGTTAGGTCGAATTCAGTCGCTGTCTGGAGGAAAATTCTAGCGGCCGCCTGCTCTGATCGGTAGTTTTCCGTGGTTTCTTCGATCAACACCAGGCGAATGCCGAAGCAATACCCTACCAAACGGGCCACGGACCGCGCGCGATCTGTCCTTTCTCTTCCTTGCCCTATCCTCTCCCCTTACACACACTTACACTAGAGACCGGTCAGGAGCTTAGAGCCTGTCCCAGTTGGGGCGGTGCCCCGCTGGTGGGAGAGTCTTGGTTAGGGGGAAACCCCACTAGCCGACGGTAGGTCGGCGCCGCATCTCGCCATCCGGCGGGGGAAGGTCACCGCCATCTCCCTAGAAAAACATGCATTACACTTACGGGACTAAAGCAGTTGGCGCGCCCGGAAACACGAATCAATCAATCAAAAAATCCAAGGTGCGAGGACTCACCCAAATCGATCTGGGAACGATCCTGACGTGTCTCGGAAATCACGAGATACATATTGATATTTAATTTTGACAATAGAAGAAAATTCTTGCATTAAATAATTGTTGAAAACTTTAGAAATTCGTGTGATATAATTTTGTGGAAGTAATTTTTTGAAGCATGATGAAAGAAACGATTCACGACTTTCTGTTAAACGTAGACTAGTCTAACATCACTCATGAAAACATTAAAGAAAAGTATTGTACATGGCAGATCTGATGTGAAATCTGGTTGTTTTCCATTGAAACATAACAGGTTTTAGCTTTTATTTCTGACAGCTCTACCTAACACTAATCGAAAACTGTTATCAAAAGTTTCAGATGCTAGGGAAAAAATATGGATGTGCAATAAATATGAGAGTTCCATTTTTAAGTTTTAGGTAGCCCAAAGTATCCAACTAGCATCACCCAAAGTATCCAACTAGCAATTTAACCCTGTTCGAAGGAAAATTTTAGCGCTTATCGCTGCTTTATAATTTTCTGTTGTTTCTCCAATAACCGCCAGTGAGGTCCAAATGGCGAGAACAAGTCTTTCCAACACAGCTTTTCCTTGGAAATAGTGTATTTTCATTCCAAGCGTATTCATTCGTACGATGCGAAATGATAGAAATATTTGATACCTCAATTTTGAATACTACTCGATATTCTGTGCTTCTTCTATGAAAAGAATGAACTTTCATTTTGTACCAAGTTGAAGAGAATAGCAGTGTTATTATTTTTAAACAATGGAAATTATTCAAGCAAAAATTATCAATCGGAAAATTATTTTCCATTTGTCGTATAGGAATGTCATTTCCATTGCAAATGTCAAGGGTAACGTTATTTCACGAGTTTTCGAACTTTGTGGAAATAAACGTACAATTTCAATTTTAATCGAGTTTTTAGGTCTAGATATTGAAAATCTGCAAAGTCGAAGGGAATTTGAAAGAAGTGTTGGTTGTGTTGGACCTCAATTAAAAACTTATATATGGAATCAAATACGATCAGAATATTGTCAAGAGCAAGACATTACTTCTTATATCATTTTATTACTAATATTACTATTAGTATCATTTTGATACTAATTTTATTTCACATTTGAAACAACTTTGTGCTGAACTAAAGCTCTGTTTGCTGGGCCTAATCGTGTCATTATCATGAAGACGATGTTACAGTATTACAATCGCAGAATAGAAGATAGCGCTTGTATTTGATATCAAATAAATATCAGACGTGAGTTTCCATTTGTTATTAGAACCAATGAGATAGCTTAGAGACTGAGGTGGCTCAGGGTATCAACTAATGTCACTGCAGGGCCTCCGATTGGAAGGTCCTAGTGTTGGAACCCCGTTGGTGGCAGGATTTTCGGCACTAGCTAGGTAGCTAGTTTGAATTCAGCCGTTGTCTGAAAGAGAATTTTAGAAAACGGCTGCTCTGACTAGTAGTTTTGTGTCGTTCCTCTGTTCAACAGCAGGAAAGTACCGAAGCAGAACCATAACAAATGGGCCACAGACCTCGCGCGGAATTTCTTCTCCATCTTTGACCTATCCTCGCCCCTTATGCTTCTATTACATACACTGCACGGCCACACACCTGGAAGCGGTGCCCCTCTGGTGGGAGATATCAGGATGGGGCAAAACCTGCAAGCGGTAATAAAGGCCGTCGCCGGATCTCGCCATCCAGCGGGAGAAGGACCCCGCCAACTCCTGAAATAAAACCATTCACTACTCTTCCGGGACAAATGACCATAGTAGTTGACGTGCCCGAAACATAAATAGTTATTGTTCTTCGAAGATATATTTCAGTATTATTAATAGTATTATATAGTATTATCAATAGTATTATCAATTTCTTAACGTGGGATCGCCAGTGAAATGAGGAGTAAGTAATGATGAAGTCGGTACTAGTGTAAAATGACACTATCTTCTTTCTCATATAGTTGTGATGAGCTTTTTACCGGCGTTTTTAAACACTATATTATTTCAATATCGAAACTTTCAGTTTATCCAGTTGTGACAAAACGATTACTTCGAGTGCGAGTAACACAGGTTTTGATCGCGAAAAAGTGCCATAACGAAATACCTTGGATGAAAAATACCTTCGCACATTTGAATTTGCGGTCCGCTTGTAGTTACTTCATAAATAAATATTTCTCATTCGCTCATAAAATTTTCTCCTACGCTCGTAAATCAGTTTGCACATAAAACATAATCTCTAGCAAAACTTCGAGATGTGCTTTTTTCGTGCGGCATGTAACGGATGATGTTATTGAGTCGGAAGTTTGCGTGTTTTTACCTAGCGTGAATAAGTTATAGTTTTGTACTTGAAAGAGTCACCAAGAGCCTCGGTTGCCTTCGAATTACTAGGAACTAGGAACATTTTGCGGGCTACAAAGTTTATTTGTACAGGTAGTGAATAACAGTTCACTGCATCACTTGCGCGAGTGTGTGCCTTGCCGATCGTAATGAAACTGAGTGAAATTTCCAGATAAATGACCTGCAATTTTCGCGATTGTTACGCGTATCCAGAGATGAGTTCCAGATAACTACTTGGCTGTCCGGGAGACGGAGCGTCCTATCATAAATGTCGTCCGAAAAGATGGCACCTGTGCCCAGGACGCGGCCTTTCCGAACAGCCAGGTAGTTATTGTCCTCGACCATGGAACTTCACGATTTGATTGACAGGTGCTGTCCCTTACTTCTTTGTGGACATCAGTGACGGCTACTTTTATCTCTGTTCTCGTTCCAATTAATACTATAAAATCATGAGTTTATTTTCTGAGTGACAAAGCTACTGTCTTGTGACTGGTAGCTACGGGTAGGACTTAAACATGTTAGCTAAAATCAGGGGGTAACTGGGCTGGTGCAACCGTCGTGTGACATCGGAGCCTGCGAAACCAAGAATGAGGACACTGAAGGGCCCAGAATGAGGACACTCGCCGACCTCCAATAATTACGGCAATGACAATGGGGGCCGCATTTGAATTCTCTGCATCGGGGCTCCCGAGACATGGCTACGCGTCTGGCTACAATTAACTTAGTTCTAGCTGTAATCTCGTACATAAATCTAAAATGATAGTCTCTTTTGCCTAGCTTCTTTTTCCCTTTTTTATTCTTGCACTACTGTTTGCTGTTTTTCTTTAATGTTAATTTTTTCTTTTTGTTTTTAATTTTAACTGTTATTTTTTCCATTCACACACCATTCATATTTTTTTTACATTATACGTAACCATTCATTCATACCATTTGCTCTCATTGCACGACACATTTATTTTCTTCTGTGCGCCACGTCACCGACTTAAGACAAAGTTCTTTTTTTTAAATTATATTTTTTGTTCAAATGATGAGTTCATGGTTTATTAGTTTTACATTTTCACATGTATGTGGAATGACTTATAGCTAACGTAATACAAAATTAATTCTAATCTAACTACAACATTGGTTTAGGATACTCAATGAGCGCCTACGATAAGTCAAAGTGTCGGTGGCGTTCAGGCGCGTTCGCAGGTTTCTAAAGAAGTAAAAAAAACATTGACTCATCTCATCCGGTCAGATGCTGCTTAGATTTTTGTGCATATCAGTATTATTACTATAGATTCTAGAAGCTGTCCAGTATCGTGAACAAAATTTCGTCTATTTGCATATTCGGTGAAAATGTAAACTGTTTAATGTTTTGTACTTTTCCCTT